>JADRCD010217511.1:9343-33856 GCA_019843815.1 Montemys delectorum
TTCTTTCTTTCTTTCTTTCTTTCTTTCTTTCTTTCTTTCTTTCTTTCCTGTCCTCTCTATACAATGTTCCCTGAGCCTCAGGGAAAGAAGTTACTATATGATGTTCCATTTGGGACTGGTTACTCACATCCACCTGTTTTCAGAACTTGGAGCAGCTATGAGTCTCTGCATGGACTGCTGCCCATTGCCTAAAGAAGCTTCTCTGACCAAGGTTGAGAGCATCATGGATCTATGAGTATTAATAGTCAAAGGTAGTTTAACAACATGACTATTTGGCAAAATGACTACAGTAGATTCCTGCCTAGAGTCTATGAGCTTTGACCAGATTTACAGTACTATTCTTTTGTTTTGATGCATATTTGTTATTTGGGATATATGTATACCTTCTAGCTTAAAAGTATATTTTAAAAATCCTGTTATGTATACAAAAAATAAAATTCAAAAATGAAAAAAAAATAGAACAACAGATTTAAGTGTTTTCTTCTGTATTCCTGTGGATTTCTTTGCACACGGAGAGCCACCATGTTGGAGGTATTTGACTTAGCTTTCATTGGTTACACTCATGGCTTCCACAGGTGTGAATCTTGAGAAGTTTGGGTCACACCAGTGCAATAGTAGACATAAGCAGACCTGTACTGGCCTCTGCATGTGGCTGTCCTTCAAAGGCATTTTCCAAGCCCTTCAGAGCCCAGTTTCAGCAGGCTGCCACCCAGAGCGTGTGCACTGTCTTTTCTGCTGAAACGATAGTGATTCTTGAACAGTGTTTGCAGACAGGTTTTGTTTGGCTCATGACTGAGGACCAAAAAAAAAAAAAATTTTTTTTTTTGAATGACTGCCAAGATTTGATTGTTGGGGGCTTTGCAAAGCAAAGTATGAATTTTCAACTTTTCTAGAAGACTTGTGAAGACTTAGAAAACTGGCTCTTCATTCTAGGGAGTCAGCTGTCTATGGGATCAGCGCTGCTTCCTCCAGAGAGGAGTCTGCTCTCTTGGTCCCTGTAACTCACCCACTGATGGCTGGCACCTAGCATAGTGCCCCTCTTGGTGCTCCCTGTGTGTCTCCTGTGGAATTTAGGTAGCTTTCTGTTATGTAAGATTGCCAAGTGGTCAATGTTAACAGAGCCTTCTGAGATGAAATAACATGCAGAGGCCACATTCAAACCTCACTGTATGAGGCCTGCTTCTTTGTTTACTAGCTCAGCTCTCCACCCTCATCAAGCACCCTGGAATTGACCTGTGCAGTCTGATCTGCTGTTTAGCCCCTGGAGTGAGAGTCCCCGGCTTCAGATTCTGCCTGTCCATTTCCTAACTGTGAGGCCTTAGGCATATTTAAGTCACTAGGTCCTGTTTCAGTTTCTTCACTGGCAAAATGGAGATCATACTAAGTGAATGTCTGTAGAATAAGAGACTAATACTAGTGACGTTACCAGGCACATAATAAGCTGGTTGTTATCATTAACAATTCTTCTTATTGGGCACTTAACATTGATTATGAGGAGGTTTGCAATCGTGAAGAGAATATCTAAACTCTTAGGAACAATGAATCCTCCAGCGTGGTACACTTAAGATTTAGCTAATCTCAGGGGTGTGCATAAAAGTCCCAGGAGGAGTCCAGTAAGGCTAAAGGTGAGTTCAGTCTCTTCTGCCTTGGAGGTCAGGGGATCCTTTAACGTGGAGCAGCCCAAGGAACTGCCTCTGCCCTGGCCTACCTCCTCCTCCTCGACTCCTCAGCTGATCTCTGCTTAACTGACTGGCCCCACTGCTGATCTGAGTCCTAAGGCACTTTGGGGTTCTTGTCCCCAAACTGGTATGCTAATCCTGGAGAAGTGTTAGCTTCCTATCTAAATTTGCCCACAGCTCACACCTCACATCTCATCTCCTGTTCTGTTTCCTTCCTAATTTGTCACCATGTAGGTCTGTGCAGAACCACACTTGGAGGAAGTTCCCTCTCCTCCCCGTGTCCTCAGCCAAATGTGTGCAGTCTGTCCTTGGCCAAGGCACAGCCTCTTCTGGGCCCTGTTGTGTGAGGGGAAGAGCAGCTCCCGGGAGGGGCAGCTCCATGCTCTCTGCTTCCCTAGAGCCTCATGCACTCTCTGGGGATGAGAGACTGATTGTTGCCTTATGTCCACTCTGCTCAGCATAGATCCTGCTCTGGGCAGCTTGCTCAGATGGCTGTGCACTTCAGATGTGTCTGGAGGGACATGTATGTCCATTACAAGTGCTATTCTTGGTGGCATGTTACGTTTATTTTCTACATGTATGTGTGTGTATGAGTGGACGTGTGTGTATGTGTGTGTGTGTGTGTGTGTGTGTGGTTAGGCCCACACATGTATGCATGATCAAACAGCACTTTCTCTTTCTCTGTATTTGCTGAAAATGAATTGCTTGGGATATCAGAAATATTCCTAATTGGAATTTTTATTCTTTATTCTGCTATTTGAGACAACCAGCCATCTCTGGAGCCATTTGCATTTTTCTTCCTCCGTAGGGAGCTAGAAACCAGAGCTACCCCGATCTGTCCTGAGAAGAGACTTGAGCAAGGGACTCAGGCAGCCTCAGCAAGATGTACTAAGCACCTCCTGCTTCCTGTGGTTATCAGGAGACTCAAACAAACGTCTAAGTGTCTTTGTTCTAAAGTTGTTCTTAAAAGTGAATGTGATAGGTATGAGGTATTTTTTCATTACGTGATACCTATCTAGTAAATATTCAATTAGTAATTGTTTTGCTAATTTGAGAAATGAATGAACTCTTTGCTCTTTTTAAAAAACAGTTTTAAATGTTGCTGACTAAAAAGCAATACATATTCACTCAAAACATCTTAGATACTATGAATTATTAATATCTTGGTATGTATTCACATTTTCTGTGCATCTGTACATAAAGAGGTGAGCACATTTTATAGCAATTTACATATTACTTGCTCTTTCCATACAACTACATATGTGCATCTTCCCAGGCAGCCACTGTTAGTCCAGATGTAGATGAACCGTGGTTTGCTTAACTGACTCCTGGTGCTACTTTTCAATTTTCTACTTGTACAAATGCTGCTGATGTTTTATTTTTGTATGATAACTTCCCAGAATCCACATTCCTGGGCAATTGTGTTCTAATCTGAGGCTGTTACCTACCCTCACCTCCTGTTGGGAGTTCTGGAATATCTAGTAACTCAGATCATACACCTTTTAAAAGACATCTCTACTTTGAGGTGCACGGCATGCTATACCATAGGATTTATCGGAGCAATGCTTTTCTCTTGAGCCTATTCAAAGTGGTTATTTGAAATGTCTGAGGACCTTATTATAATACAATTTCCTTGTAGTCCAGTACAGTGATATTTTTGTGAATTAATAATGGATTAATAATTTATGTCAAATGTGAACCTTTTAGTGTAACAATGGTACATAATGAATATTCAGCAAACATTTATCCAACCCTTACTGCTTAATCAGCTACATACTGTTTTTTAAGGTTGTAGAGATGAATAAAGTTTAAATAAATAATTTTTTCCTGACACATCTAGTTTAGTGGGAGCAACAGATGCAGAAACAAATAATTTTAAAACATTATTGGCTTGTTTCAGTATATTGGACTGTGTTCTTCAGAAAACAAAACAAAACAAAACAAAACAAAACAAAACCAAAAGCAAAGCAATAGCTACTAAAAAACAAACCAAAACATACAGGCTCCCTTTCTACTGCCTGCCCCAGTGCAAAAGAGGTAGAATGACCCTTGGACCGTCCATGGGTCAGGCCAGTTCAAAATCTCTGTTGAAGTTTGTGTGTGTGTGTGTGTGTGTGTGTGTGTGTGTGTGTGTGTGTGTATGACAGAGAGAGAGAGAGAGAGAGAGAGAGAGAGAGAGTGTTTCCCAGCACTGATGTCAATAGAAGTCATAGGGTCATAGGGCATTCAGGCTATTGTTTGTGGCAGTAAGAAATAACCACAAGATACAGAGCTAAGGATGAAAATTCAGTGAAGGCAGGGTGAAGGTGTCAATATTTACAAGAATGGGCATTGCTCTCTATTCTTCCTCTAGGACAGTGCCCAATGCTGTGGCCCTTTAGTACATACACTTCCTCTTGTTGTTCTGACCCCCAACCATTAAATCATTTTGTTGCTACTTCATAACTGTAATGTTATGAATTACCCATTGTGAACCCTAATGTGAATATCTGTGTTTTCCAATGGTCTTAGGCCACCCTTGTGAAAAGGTTGTTTGACCTCCAGGGTGAGAACTCTAGGAGCTTCAGAAACTTTGGGCGAGCGTTGGCCTTTCTACCAGGCTGGAATTGGGATGCAAGTTAGGAGTACCTGAAGCATCAAGGGTAGCATGATTCCTTTGGGTCAGACTCACAGTAGAGCTCTCGGTGTGGTGTCTGGTAACTGCTTGGGGAAGCTGAGAAGGCTTGGCTAGGGAGGCAGCGTCTGGGTCTTCTGCTCTCTGGAGCAGAAAATCCATCCCAGAGCATGACCCTTTTCCGGAGTTGTTTTTGCAACCAGAAAAATTTGATGAGGCTTGAGTGTCTGAACCACTGGACACGACTGCAGCAGGCGAGCTGAAGGAATAGTTGGAGCATGGAATTTATGGATCACTAATTTCTGAACCATCTTGTATATCTTGACGGGGTGACCCAGCTGATGAAGGGGAAGGTTGTGTGCCAGGACGTTGTCGTGTGGTGAGTCAGGTCTGCGAAGCTGTGGAAACACTTAAGGTGCGTGTGCCTCTCACTTGCAGCGTGCCTTGACAGCTCTTTGTCGCACTCCCCAGACCCCGACTTCCAGTCCTCTACAGGTTAGAGAACCTCAAGGGTGCTCTTGGTTTCTTCTTAGATATCTTCCCTCAGAACCAGAGGGGGGAGAGCACCTTCTTTCGTAGACTTCAGAGTTATTTCAAAGGTTGATTAATAATACTGACAGCCCCAGCAGCTTGAGAGAACACTTAGGCTTAAGAGCGTAATAGCCAAGGTGATAATCAGAGATCAGCGGGACTCAGTGGGGGTGTGAAAGGCCTTTTGTCTTTTAGGCCTGTGGGCTGTGTCTCCATAGTGAAAGAGTCTGGCCAGGGGAGGCCCTGCTGTGACAGGAGAAAAGAATTGATGGCTGACAAACAGACCGAGAAAAGGTTACTTAAAAGAATCTGGTCTTAAGATACGACACCAACGCACAAGTAACCAAAGAAAACATAAGTAATTTAGATTTTATTGAAATTAAAAAGTTGGGCTGGGGTGTAGCTCAGGCATAACCACACATGCCTATAGTCACAAGGCCTTGGGTACTAACTCCAGCCTAAAATGAATGAATAAATGAATGAATGAATAAATAAATAAATAAGTGTTTAAAACCTTTGTATTTCAAAAGGACAGTAACAAGCCACTGAGGAGGAGGCTAGAGAGATGGCTTAGCAGTTAAGAGTACTGGCTGGTCTTCCAGAGGACCTGGGTTCTGGGGCTTCTGACACACCCTTACAGACATCCCTGCAGGCAAAACACCAACGAACATATTCTACACTTGGGTACACGAGAAATGAAGGGATATGTCCGCACGTGAGTCTATATCAGTCTTGTATTCTGACGCCAACTTGTGGCAAGGAGCCTTACCCACTGAGCTGTCATGCAGGTCCATGTCTTCACTTAGAAAGGTGCTGGGACCATCCCCTTAGACTGTGGAGTAAGCTTTCACCACGGGGACTGTGGAACATCTGTAATTGTTCAGTCTCTAGAAAAAGGTTCTGTATTCTAAATAGCCTAAAATTGATTTTGATAATGGCTCCACAAGTTTGCAAGCATGCTTAAAAACATCAAACTGTTCATTTTAAGTGATTAGATTGAATGGTGTGGGGACTGTATTTGAATAAAGCCGACATCCTCCCCAGAGACCCAAAAAGTCACAAAGAAGCCAAGACTGTAGGGACAAGGATGGAAGAGGACCTTGGCAGGTAAATTTCCTCCAAGTCACCAGCTTTTCATTAGGTTAGTCTAGAAGGGCTTCTAGAAGTGAGTGTGTCTGCAGTTTGCCTTCCTTCTCCTACTAGACCTGGCCCCATTAAGAAAGCGGTGAACATTAGCGGATGTTAATGGTCTGAACTACATTAAGGTCCCATCTGGCTGTCACTCTCCAGGAGGCTCTTTTTATTTGATGATGACTGATTAGTTTTGTTCCCGTTGGTTGGTTTGTGCTGATGTGGCTGTTTGGAAGAGATCTGTGATGGTTTTGGCCTCCAGGCTGCCAGAGAGCCATTCGTTACAGGAGGAGCTGCTGTCTCTGACAGTGAGTGATAAGGCTTCTGATGGGCCAGGGGAGGGTGCGATTGGAGCGCACCACGTGAAATGGAGCTGGTCGTCTCTCTCGGTGGCAGCTAGGAGACTCGGTGCAGCATGTTACTTTGGAAAGGCACTTGCTTGGCACAAATGGGAGACAGAACCTGTAGCCTTCGTTCAATCTGCCTGGGCTGTCCTGGCTAGGATGCATCTGCAGAGCTCGGGCAGTGTTTCTCTAGGTCCAGTCTAGGCACTTGGATGTCAGTCTTTGGACGGGGGCCTAGTGTTTTTTTGTCCAGACACAGTTACTTACAAACAGTTCACCGAATCAGGTGCTTATGTGAACTTCCTCTTCTTAGGTACATGTTGGTCCCTTGTCAAGCCAGCATAGTCCCAACTAGGGCCCCCTAGGTGGAAGACAATGGTTTTTAGTTTCTGGTTTTCTATTTGTTTGTTTGTTTTTGGTTTTTGTTTTTTTGTCTGTTTGTTTTTTAATCTCCTAAAGCAGGGTCTTAGATTACAGCTGGGTAAGTCTTCTATCTATACATAGAAGACACCTTGTCTTGTTTTCCATAGATTTGAGCAAGAAGGTGGAACTATAAGGCAGCGATCTCCCATTTGGGCCAAGCAAGTGCCTTTCCAAAGTAACGAAGGAAGACTGTCCTGCTAACCTACTTCCCTCCTATGGTGGCAGAGGGAAAGAGAGAGAGAGAAAAAAAAGAGGAGAGGTAGGAAAGGAAGGAGCGAGGAAAAGGCGAGCAAGAGACAGCAGGGTCCCAGAATTATCACAAGTAAAAAGAAAGGAAGGGCTCTGAGCAGCCGCTGGGAGCAGAGAGAAAGACTGAACTTGGCTGTATGGTAAGCCGGACGGTGAAAGGGGCAAAGAGCAGTAACAGGGGGTTGCTACTGGGTCCTGGTCCACAAACCTGCCACCCTGAATTCCCTGTACCCGAAAGGAACCAGAGAACAGAGACTGGTAAAGGAAAGTTGGTTGATTTATAGATTTATAGCTTGGCCAACCAGCGGAGATCGGGCTATTCACGCCTTGTGTTCTGGAGAATTTCCTAGGCCAGGAGTCGGGGGGGGGGGGCGGGGAGGCAGCTGCCACCTGCTGCTCTCCTGAGTTGGGAGATGGGCATTTCAGGATCTAAGTGGAAGCTGGTCAGTTTCTCTTTGGACAGAGTATCACAATTTTTGACTGAGGTCTTCTTTTTTTTTTCTTCGAGACAGAGTTTCTCTGTGTAGCCCTGGCTGTCCTGGAACTCACTCTGTAAACCAGGCTGGCCTCGAACTCAGAAATCTGCCTGCCCCTGCCTCCTAAGTGCTGGGACTAAAGGCGTGCTCCACCACTGCCCGGCTATTGACTGGGGTCTTGATCGCCACCTATTGGTGGCTCCTCCTGCTTGCCTGCAAGTCCTCTGGAGTGTTAACCGGGGCAGGAGAGTTCAGATGGGTTCTTATGGTGGTGGGTGGGGAATGGAGTGCCCCTCTACCTACCTATGCTCAAGTAGTGGTCTTGCTTCCCGGAGGACTTATAGCAGTATCTGGAGACATCTTTGATTGTCACAAGCAGAGGTGTTACTGACACACAGTACACAGCTAGCTTTCCCATGATAGACTGATCAGCCACCTGAGATGAAGATCAGCCACCTGAGATGAAGAAGCCCTGCACCACCTGAATATCTTTTAAACTCAACACCTGCAGCCCTTCTGATGGCCAGAAACCCTTTCTCCTTTTTTTTCAAAGATTTATTTATTATTATTCATAAGTACACTGTAGCTGTCTTCGGATGCACCAGAAGAGGGTGTCAGATCTCATTACAGGTGGTTATGAGTCACCATGTGGTTGCTAGGATTTGAACTCAGGACCTTCAGAAAGAGCAGTCCAGCTGAGCCATCTCACCAGCCCGAAACTCTTTCTCTTAATAGGGTGGGAACACCTGGAGAAGGTTTGGTTCCATTTTTGTTTTTGTTTTTGTTTTTTTTTGCTCAGGCAAAAGGCTTGCGCTGGTAACCCAGGTTTTTAAAATTAATTAGCTTAATTTTAAAAAGCTAAGGTTGAATGCAAAGCAGACAGAATCTTGTTTTCCACGTTTGCAGCTCAGCAGGCATATTGTACCCACTCCTTTAAAAGGCCTCTCCGCCTAGGAGAACCGTCTAACAAGGCAGAAATCAGGGCCTCCAGTGGCCTACACACGTCACTGAACGGGTCTAACCCCATGGGTCGTGGGAGAAATAAACGAGAAAGGAAATGAGCATGAGATTGAAAGGTAAGAGGCAGATTTTTAAGAGGGCAACATACATTTGTCCTATTTGCAGGAGTCAAGTTGAAACCAGTCACAGCTGTAGGGAAGAAATTGTGGAGAGCCGATTATCATCTTAGTGATTGTTCTGTGAAATTGCTCCAGGCCAGAGGCACTTGCTGTAACAGTTTTATAATTTAACCTCTCTTTACCCTGCTGAGTGATGGAGCATGCCAGTTTCTAACACGCCACCTTCCTCCAGGGGGCAGTTCTGGCTGCTGTTTCTGCCTTTTTTCACATCTGAGAAAATGGGCGCTGTGTGTTCTGGGACATTCTAGCCTCCCTGAATGGACCTCCCTTGCCGTATTAAAAATGCAGTTACGTAACCAGTTACCAGGTAAAACGGCCACTGCTTTCTCCCTACTGCATGCTACTTTTTCTAGTCCATTAAAAAAGTGAACTCAAGTTCACTGTATTTATTTGTGACTTGATTTCTCTTTCTACGCTGTAATCACAGCTGTTATTGAAGAAAGTGTTTTTGATACTTTCACGTGTTCTTTCAGTGACTGAACATCAAGACCTGCTGATTTCGAATCTGCCTACAGTTATTTTTAAAGACATGGTCTCACTAGGTAGCTCTGGCTGTTCTCGAACTTACTCTGTAGACCAGGCTAGGTCCAAACTTACAGAGATCTTCCTGTCTCTGCCTCCCCACTGCTGAGATTAAAGGTAAGGGCCACCTCATCTGGCTACAGTTCATTTACCAGAACTTTTTATCCTCTATTTTTGAAATTCTGTTCCAAAGCTGGGGAACAATCTGGTCCAGTTGTTCCTTACGTGTGTGTTTTAACTCTAACGTGAATCTTGGAGTATTTAATGAATCCCTCCTTGTTAACAGCTTTCTGAATGGAGAGCAGGGCAAAGAAAAGGAACGGGAAGTTACTGGTCAGTCTGCAGGCTTCTTTGGGCCTTGTCTTGAAAGGAATTGTGGTAAAATATATGTAACATTGCATTGGCCATTTTAACCGTTGTCAAGGACCATTCGCCAAGTACATAAACATTGTATGCTCATCACCTCTTTATCTCCAGAACTCTGGAGACTGACTCTGCCCAGCCAGACACGACCTTTCATGCCCTCCTCTTCCCCTCAGACTTCAGTAACCTCTGTTCTACTTTCTGTGAATTCAACTGCTCTAGGGACCGCCTATGAGTATAGTTTTAACAGTGTGTGTACTCTTCTTATGCCTGGCTTTTTTTTCACTTAGCGCAATGGCCTCACAGTTCCTCAGTGCTGGTGAATGGGGGAAGGATTTCTTTTCTTTGAAAGGCCGAATAATATTCCATCCCTATGTGTACAAGTTGCATGTTTCTGTGCCTTTTTGATTGCCAGTGGACATCTGGATTCTCTCTAGTTTGACTGATGTGAATAGTGATACTGTGAACATTCAGCTATTCCCAATTCTTACCAACGTGTATTAAAAACCTCATCTATCTGTGAGTGAGCGGAAAATAAGCTAGCAAAAGCTAGCGAATGCTACCCCCACCCCCAGGCTTGCACACATACCTACTTCTGTATTTAGTTACATGCACTGGGACTGCTTTCCTTTGCTTCGGCCCTTCCTTCCTCTCCACCCACCCCAGGCCATCCCACCTCTCCATGACCATGTCTTTTTCCTGTCTTCTTTGATATGACACAATCTTAGTTTTCACACATTTGCTTAGTTTTGTAGTGCTGGAGATTAAGCATTTTGGATGCTAGGCAGTGCTGTATCACTGGCTTACATTGGCCACCCAAATATATTTTTATGTCAGCATTTATTATGATTTTTCCATATCATTGTAGTTTTAATTGACTGCATTGGATCAGCTCTCCTAGAAAAGAGGAAGCCATTTTTAACTTAGCAGTTTAAAAGCTGGGGTGGTAGTGGTACATTCCAGTCTAGCCTGGTCTACAGAGTGAGTTCCAGGACAGCCAGGGCTAATCAGAGAAACTGGTCTTGGAAAACCAAAACCAAAACCCAACCAAACAAAGAAAAACAAAAAAACTAAAAAGCTCCCACAATTTAATACTTGAAAAATAGATACAGTGTGTTTGAAAAATGGATTAGAAACAAGGGAATTACAGATTTTTTACAAATATGTAAAAAAAATTCCAAGTATATATGTATGCACGTGTGTATACATGTATATATCTCTAATCATGCTCATGGATACACTCCTTTTCTATTCTTGCATTGTGGTACTGGGAACCCAGGGCCTCCCTCGTTCCTGCCAGGCAAGAGCTCTGCCATTCAGCAATACTCCAAACTCAGGCTCTTTTAATTGTGATTATAAACATTTAAAAAAAAATCCACAACATTTTTATCCAGAAGGGGAAATCTTGATCTTTTCCTAATGATTGCTATCAGCAGATGGCCACACAGAGGAACAGTAAATATTGTAGTAAATGTAGCTGATGATTCATTCAGGTCAGTGGAATAGCCAGTCTTCCTCCTTGGACCTCAGCCTAGCTCCAAACACCACATGGCTGGGTCTATAGGACCCCTTCAGAGGACCAAGGGGCCTGGGTCCCTTCTGAAGCCATAACCTAGAGAAGCAGAGAATTAGGGTTCAGAGAAACCCAATCCCAATCCCACTCCCAACAAAACTATAGAGAGAGGAGAGCACTGGGAGGGAGCAGAGTTGAAAGACAATGAAATGGAAAGTTCTTGGGCCACAAGAGAAAAGAAAGGGATTCTTCCTGAGACCTTGCTAGTGACACCAGAGGGGTTAGGGTGACCCAAATTGGCATCATGGTCTTCTCTCCATCCAAATGGCCAGTCGTTTGCCACCTTATGAGGGCTTGTCTCTTCTGTTCATCACTAGGACATGAACAAAACAGAGTCTGCTCTGCTTGACCCTTTGTCTGGGCTGAGGACTGGCCTGGAGAGAGGTTGATGGACTAGACTGTGTAGTTTACGCTCCTGTTCAGGCCTTCAACTGGTATTTTTTTTCAGGTACTTTCTAGAAGTCAGGGAAAGTGGGTGAGAGGTGTGTAACAGGGCCCCAGGCCTTAGTATAACTGATCCGAAGTGCCATTAAGGCTGGAAAACACAGCATATAGACAGAACCTGACAAAACACATATGACAACCTAATTCATTAAAGTCCATAGTTCTGGGAAAGTCTCTAACTGTGTACTAACTTTGATTCTTCAGGCTCACTCAGTTCCACTTCTAGCTAACTGTTCTTATTAATACAAGTATGCCAACCCAGAACATGGTTTTGGTGTTTAAAAGCTCACCTTGAGAAAGGCTTAGGGCTACACTAGAGTCCTGAACCAGCCAGCTAATAAAGACTTTTTATTGGCTTAAACACATGTCTGGGCACTCTTCTCTGGTGATACCCCACAACCGGTCCTCTTGACTTAATGCTCTGATGGAATCAATAGAGGGATTCATAGTGATGCTCTGGCCTTCTGTCAGCTGGACATGCTGTCCAGTGTTGTTGGAGCAAATATTATCTTTTAATCTGTTGTAAAGTCATACCCAAAGCTGTTTCTACATCCAATCTTTTTCAGTAAAATCATGATTACTGAGTAGGGAGGGTTTTTTCTAGAAGTGTAATGTCTAGGTCTTCAGGCCAGGGTTGACCTCAGATTTTTGCTTCCTGCAGTCTCCATGCCCCAGCCTCTCATCAAACCCAGACCATTCCTGGTCGTGATTTTAGTAGATTTCCTCTTAGTCAACAGCACTGCTCAGTCAGCCCAGGCCTGGCCGGTTGCCACCTACCTTCTGTGTTCCTTCCCACTCTTATATTATTATTTTTTAAAACTGGATTTAATCACTCATGGGAAATATATAGTCACATTAAGGATTTCCCTTTATTTTATTTTAGAAATGTTTCCTTTGAGTATTCCATTTGTGCAGAAAAAAAAATACCACAACTTATAATGTATGCTTTATATAACAGGCGTAAAAATCCAGCTCTACCCATAAGCAAAGGAATTTCCATGGACAATTCCAAAAAGGAAAAAAATTAATACTTTGGGACTAGATAAAGGGAACTGAAAATCTCATCGGTCTTTCTTAGTGCCTGGAACCATTATACCAATGCTAAAGCTCAGTGCTTTTGGGCAATTGAAATCCTTGCTACTTTTATTCTTTACTCCATTTTGGCTCATCACCACAGCTCTCAAGAAGCTACGATAGTTACAAGTTACAACTGAACAGTTACAAGTTGCAGCTGTTGCTCCTTCATTTCAGATGCTGGGCTGTTTAGATGGTACAAGGGTGGGGTTATAACACACGGGGCTTATGTGGCTGTCTTCTTACTAGAAAATTATTACAGGAAAGCCAATTTGTTTCATAGAAAGCATCATCCAGGATTAATTACCATAATTTGGTACTGGAGCAAGTATGTTTGCGTGTGAACAGAGAATCATATTTTTAGGGAAGGCCTTAATGTTTCATTAATCTTGAAAAATTCATTTTGAATGTAATTACATGAAATGGAATATGTAGGTATGTAGGCTTGATAGACATGGCGTCATATCTTTAGTGTAGTTTTTTTTGTTGTTTTTTGTTTTTTGTTTTTTTTTTTTTAAAGACAAAGTTTCTCTGTGTAACCTTGGCTGTCCTAAACTTGTTCTGTAAACCAAGGTGACCAGGCTGGTCCCAAACTCACAGAGATCTGCTTGTCTCTGCCTTCTGAGTACTGGGATTAAAGGTGTATATCCCCACTACCTCCTTTGGTGTAGTTCTAATCTGAGTAGAGTACATGCTAGTCATTCCTAAATGTAAAGATTGTAGACGTTATTGAGTTGCTTACAGGGGAGTCAAATAGCAGCAGAGAATCAGTAGTTCCTGAGATAGCAAATGTATAAAATTTAGGCTTTTAAAACACTATATGGGTTAGATGTCTTGGTGTTTTTGATTCTTAAAAGAAAATCCAACTAATTTGTTTAGAATAACCTGTAAATGAGGTTTCCCACTTAGCTGTAATGAAATCTGGGGCCTGGTAAAATTTTCATATAAATAGTCAGAATTCATGCTCTTTAATGCAAAGTACATATATTAATTGTGCTAAGTACAATTAAGGGGTTTTAATCTGTGAGAACAGAATTTTGACCTTAAATGTGCAAAAGGTTCATATTTTTATAAATGGCATCATTCACGTTGCTGTCTTTATCTCAGATGCTTTGGAAAAATAAATGTCATTTGTTTGTGCTCAGGTGCATTGCTGACTGTCGTCTTTGACTCCGTTTCCGAGGGCTTGTGCAGCTTTCCTGCTGGTGCGCAGGCTCAAAGGCGAGGTATTCCTGCCTTCTCACGCGCTGTGTGAATCCCACCTCCTTCGTAGCCCTGCCCACAGCCATGCTGTTAGTTAGCTTCCTGTTACTATAAAAAACGCACTTGAGATAATTAACTTCCAAAGAGAAAGGATGATTTTGGTTCACAGTTTTGGAAGTTCTAGTCTGTGATAATTGGCCCTACTGCCTGGGGGTTTCAGCAACAAAGTTCATCAAGATAGAAGCACGTGCTGCTTCTGTCCTACTTGAACCCGGAGCAAAAGAGAAAGAGAAAGGAACCTGGATTCCTCAGTTCTCTTGGAGGGCAGGGCTCCAGTGATCTCAGGGCCTCCTCATAGATATCTCACCTCCAGGGTTTACCACCTCCCAGGAACTCTACACTGAAAACAAAGCCTTCACAGCAGGGGCTGTGGGCAAGTCCCCAAGTCCCAAATCCCGATAGGAACACACGCTCTGAATGATCAACCAGGAATCTTTATTAAGAGAATTTAAAAAAGACTGGGCATAGTAGTACTCACCCTTTATCCCAGCAGTCAGGAGGTGGAGGCAGGAGGATCGCTAGTTCACGCACGGCCTGGGTTACATAGTGAAGTCCTGTCTACTACTCCTTTGTGGTGCTGAGTTTGCCTCTGCTCTGGCGGTGTCTGGACACCAATACACTAGCTCAGGGAGGACAAGGTGGAGTGGTTCCGGATGGGGTCCTCACTCCAAGTTTCCCAGGCCAGAGGGAAGAACACAGTCTGGGATGAAAGGTCTGGTTGGGAGCGAGTGTGGGTATGGTGTGTGTGTGTGTGTGTGTGTGTGTGTGTGTGTGAGAGAGAGAGAGAGAGAGAGAGAGAGAGAGAGAGAGAGAGAGAGAGAGAGAGATTCTTTGAGAATCTTAGTGTTATAGCTCCTTTAGATGAAGGCCTCTTCCAAGCGATCTTTATGAAGCAGCTCTCTGAGACATTCTTAGCTTGTTCGTATTTCTTTATTGGGAGTGAGTTTGAGCGCATATGCTTTATTGCAGTGATCCAAGGATTATGTAATTTTGGGGGAGGGCAGGAGAATATTCAGCATGGGAAGGTCATTGACCGAAGGCTAAGGCTGCTGAGATGCCTCATTAGCATGAAGAGGCATTCCAGGTGCTGGGCACCTGACTGACTACCTGTGATCACCTAGGTGGGGAGCATAGTAACATGCCCCAGAGCAAGCATGGAGACACAGAAGGAGTTAGCTTTACTCCTGCTGATCTCAAATCTCTGAGATTTCTGGGGTTTGAGCAAGTTCCACCTCACCAGTCCCAAGCCCACTTTGATGCCCTACACTCATTCAAAGATGAAGACAAAAGGCTCATAAAAGAGTTCTTAGCTTTACACAGAGATCAATATAGTTGGAAGGGAAGGAAAAAAGAGCTTTCATGAGAACAAGAACATTCTAGCATTCCATGTGTATTTTGGCAAATGAACAGAGCAAAAGTATTTGGTATAACCTATAACCCTGAAGAAGGAAGACTATGAGTTTGAGGCTAGCCTAGGATACATAACAACACACTTGCCTAAAACAAATATAAAAAAGACAAAAATTGCAAAGGTCCTCTGCAAAAAGTAGGTGCAGCATGGGCCACAATGAAATTTGTGGAGACCAGAAAGCTATGCTTTATTCGTCTTCTTCTTCTTATTTTTTTTTTTAAATACAAAGAAATTTGGGAAAGCTCTGCTGATTAAGGTTGACGTCCACTATGACTGGATAGTCTCTGGGCTCAGCTTAATATGGAAGATTCCCTTCATTAGCAGGGCTTCTCCATTTCTGATCTTGCCTGGGGAATTCTAACCCCCATACATATCCCTCTACCCGAGGAATATCACGTAGCCTTAGTTTGATTATAGGATCAATTTCCTTTCTCCTGATAAAACTGGTTCAGCCAGCACCCGAGATTCCTGAAATGCTTCCCCATGCTAATGAGGCATTCCAGGTACCCTAAGTCCCTAGCCAATGACCTTTGCCCACCCTGGATGTTCCTACCATCAGTCCTCCAAAACATTCTAAGCCTTCAGTCACCCTAAGTAAAGTTGATCTGTCTCCTGACTGCTGACCCCAGTGTGCTTCATTCACCAGACATGGCTTCCGGCCCTCACCCCAACCCACACCGCTTGATGTCTCTGCTCCCTTTGCCCTTGTGGATTGTACCAGCCAATGGTCTACTAGGATGGGGAGACCCACAGGAAATGAATGCCAGCTTGTAGAGTACCTCATATACATAAGGAATGACCAGGGTGCTTGACTAGCTATTCTCTTTCTCAGATGTCCATCAAGAGCCAGTTCCCTGAGCCAGCAGACTTAGGGAAGTGTGGGGAAGTCATGTTCTCTTTGCTAGAGACATGCAGTCCTGGGAAGGGAGTTGTTTCCTGCCCAGGGAATGTCCTGGGTTGGAGTCATCTGTCTGAGCTCACTGTTGCTTTATGCCACTAATTTGAGTGACTTTAGCCAAGCCTACCACCAGCCCAGTGCTCCCACCTATGGACACTGAGCTCTTACCCTCTCCTAGATCATTCTCTGTGTGTCTTTGAAAGTGATCAAGTTCATAGTACAGCCTGCTTCTATTGCCTGTATCTTTTGAGAAGAGAGATTCAAAAAGGAACCGGAGCTGGCCTCTGTGTCTAATGAGCTGTTAAAGAGGTGCCAGGCCACAGAAAAATGGCCAGCTGGACAAGGACAAGCCTTTCTTGGGTCCCTCCAGCTGGTCCTTACTTCCATCCCTGAGTCACCTAGGCACTCATCGGCTCTGCTGAGCACACTCATTATCTGCAATCAAACGGCACTGCCACTTCTGGCCAGCCGTCACTCAAACTGGGGTTTGTCATTAACAGAAGCTAAAAGTGGGGCTCTGCAGTCTGAATTAGGCTCATTAAACCGAAGGCAAGCTGCAAAACTTGGGAAGGGTCTGGGAGGGCTGTTTGACTGTTCTCAGCAGTGTGTGCACACTTTGGTGTGAGAATTAGCGAGCTCCAGCATCACCAGCTGAGAATCCCTTGCCTTACAAGGCTTTTGTTGTTCTATGTTCCGACCATAGTCCAGTATCCTGGAAGCTTTGAAGAACTTGGGAACTCTGCCACAAGCAGGATTTATGAAAACTATCAGCCCTCCCACCTCCCACCCCAAAACCCAATATGATAGATCACAGTGGGTTCTAAGCACTTATGGCTTTAGGGGCTCTCACCTCCTCCCCACATTTCCTGGCCCGATGTAAATGCTGAACAGATTCCCTGGGCCCTGCATTTTGTCCCAGCCTCTTTGGGAGGTCATTGCCTTTTGCTTCCAGCTGTTGAAGCCTAGTTCTGTGTCTCCCACGGGCTGGGGCTCTGCCAGCTTCCTGCTGGAGCATTTAGCAGACAGCTTCAGGGATGTAGCCCAGCTGCCTACAGGGTGGCTACTCTGGCTGATTTTCAGCTAACTGGGAGAGAAAAATCCCTTGGGGAAAGCACCTCTTGCCTTCTAGCTTTAAGGGAGCCATGGATGCAATGGCCTCTCTCTCCTTCAAGTCCTTAGGAAGCGTGACATAAATATTGTGTCCTCCCTGAGTGGGGACCAGTGCCTCTCATCAAAGTGAGGATGAAGATCCCCGGAGAAGGTCTTTGGTTGTTCGTGGGATGCTTTAAAATGTTAGGATGTACTTCTTGGCTTTTTGTTTATGTTTATGTTTTGTTTTGCTTCAAAATTCCCCAGGTCAGGATGGAAGATGAGGATGAGCTGAAGGAACTAAGACATGAGTGGGGGCAGTCCCCCACCAGGACCCATAGATGTGTTTCTTTAGCAGCAAACCTAAGCAGGATGCCCCCCTCCCTCCCCGCCCCTCTCTCTTGTCCTGTGTGTGTGTGTGTGTGTGTGTGTGTGTGTGTGTTTAACTCAGTCAGTAAATCAATAGGAAGCAGAATGCCTTATAAGCACATCCTTGAATTATGCATAAAAGAAGGAGCCTTGCTGTATTGTTAGGTGTAATAAGTGTTGCTGTATCATCCACCATTAAGCACTCACCAAGGAAGTGAACAGAGTATCATTTTTTTTTTTCCCAAACCAAGACTTTCATATGTGATTGAGAAAGTAGCTGAGGAAGCAGTAAGCACTTGGGATCTTGATTACCCCAACACACACACACACACACACACACACACACACCACCACCACCACCACCACCACCATCACTATCAGTGGCCGGCATGCTAAGTAAGCATTATGGTGTCAGTGTGCCATCTTGTGGCCCTGGTTGTATTAAATGTTTTGGAGATGCAAACACCCAAATAAGGATTTTGGTCTGGTGGCTTGCCCTCCCAACTCTCACTGAGAATTGAACCTAGGGCTTTCCACATGCAATCGCTTTACCACTGAACTACAACCCAGCCCTTTCTTGGCTGTCTTCTGGATCCGGGTCAGGGTTGGTGCCTCCCCCCACCCACCCCCACTCAGATCTCAGCTGCCTAATGTAGAAGCGTTTGTAAGACCTACTTTGTAAGAAATGACTCCTGTTGGGATTTTAATTTGAAATGAAGTTTAAATGGTTCATCCCCATGCATTCTGATAGTTTAACAGCCCTGTTGGGAGACAAATCATAATGGGAGGTCACTCTGAGTCTGTCCTGCTCTGAAGCCTGACAGGCTTTACTTGGAAGAGAGCTTGCGTTTCTCTGGGTGTCTATCTCCCTTTTCTCCCTCCCTCTCTTCTTCCATCTCTCTGTCCCCCTCTTTATCCTCCCTCTGCAACATAAGAAGCAGTTGAACTTTAGTTCCCATGTGTTAGGAATAAGGACTTAAAAATAGCATATAGCCTAGACACAATGAGAAGAAAACAGCAGTTGCTCTTATCCAGCTGTGGCCCAAGTCCCTTAAGAAGCAAGAGATGGGTCTGTTGTCTGGAGATGACAGGTCTGAATAATCCTGCCCAGGGAAACTTGAAACATCATGGAATCAGGTGGGAGGTGTTCTTGCAAAGGGGTAAAAGTTCACATGCCTCTGTCTCACTCATCTTCTCATGGTCCCCCTGTCCCCTAGAACAAGAGCTAAATGTTCTTTATCTTAGTAATCTGTCAAGATTACTAAGAGCTTCCTAAGATGAGGAGAATATCCCCCAGCCCAAATTTGGCTCCTTTATCCTTTGAGAAAATGCCTGCCTTCTGTGCAGGAGAATTTATAAAAAGATGATCAGCCTGGGTGCCTGCTTCCTTTTTGGAAATGGTATTTATCCAGATCACAGTGAATCTGCCTCTTGTCTTCCATGGCAGCCTTTGGGAGAGTAGAATCTTCACATGCTACAAAGGTGCTGAAGACCAGAGGAGACCTCAGGAGACCTATCTGCAAGGTTGCCAAGCAACTAAGGCTGCCGGTGGGAGAAGTTGGTGCCCTAGCTTCCTGGTCAAGCCTCAACGCCTGCCCTCCTATGTATGGTCATGTTTACAGGGTGGCTAGTCCACAACAATGCCAAAGGGATGATTTAACCAGAATGCTTAATTTTCATTGGTAAATATGTTCTGTTCTGCAAAAGTAGTTATCAACATGCTCTTCCATCCAAATCCTTCCTCACTTAACCCCATCTTTCTGACTTCACATAGAGCAAACCAGGTACTACTTCAAGGCTTTCACCCTGTCTGTTCCTCCAACTTGGTGTGGTCTTTACCTGGCTGTCTCTTTACTTAGGTTACAGTTGAAGTGCCACCTCAGGGTGGGGGCGGGGAACGTACTTCTTATATCAACCAGGTATAAGCAATTCAATTTGCTACCTTCAATTTCAGAAAGTATCTCAGCTGTTCCTTATAAGTAGAGGTTGTAGTGAGTCTCCAGGTGAACCACAGCCACACAGCTCAAGTGTCTGATTTCCTGCCCCACTCCTTGTTTGTTTGCTGTGCTGGCCATGGAGGGCAGGGTCTCAAGCATGCTACTCTTCCCTAAGCTGTTCTCTCTCTTCCTTATCAGTGTTGGGAGACTGAATTGAGGCAATGCCAACAGCTTTCCTTTCTCCTCAGCTTTGCTTATGAATGTGGGCAATGCTCAGAGGCCAGAAGAGGAGCTGTGGTCTGTGTTGGAGTCTGAACTTGTCTCCCACTCCCAAGTGTCTCATCTCTTGATGGAAGGCCATGCCTCTCTCCTAGTCATCAGGCTCTCTGTAAAGCCACGCCTATCAAGTTCTTGTAGTCTTTCCCTTTCCTTGTCCTCCCCCCCACCCCCGTGTGATAGCTCACCTCTGAGCCTCTGCATGCTGCACTGCCTCCTGAGGCTCCAGAAGCTCTTCCTATATTGTCATAAAAAGTACATTTCTTAATGCCTGTCAGACAAGCATGGATTAAAGCTGAACTTCCACAACAACAGAAACACCAGAAAAGCCTACACTTTCATCGAACTCTACTCAATGATCTCTGGGTCAGGGAAGAAAGAAAGAAAGAAATTAAAGACTTTCTAGAATTCAATGAGAATGAAGGCACAACATATCCAAACTTATGGCACACAGTGAAAGCAGTGCTATGAGCAAAGCTAATACACCAAAAGTACACCAAAAGTTCTAGAGAAGGAAAAGAAGCTTAAGGTCATTCCCACTGAGAGCCTTTCCCATCCCAGGTCTCTGGCACATCCTCGAGATGCCCCTCACCTCCACCAGCTGCAGATTTCCATTCATTCTCCTTGTCCTCTGTTCCTCTCTCTTGTCTCTGCCTGTACCTGATCCTGACTCTCCCATTCCCCTTTCCCACCCAGATCCTTCCCTCTCTCTGCCTCTTATGACTATTTTATTCCCCCTTCTAAGTGAGATTCAAGCTTCCTCACATAAGGCTTCCTTCTTATTTAGTTTCTTTGGGCCTGTGGAGTGTAGCATGGGTATTCTGGACTTTATGGCTAATATCCACTAATAAGTGAGTACATACCATGCATATCCTTTTGTGTCTGGGTTAGCTCATTCAGGGTGATATTCTCAAGTTCCATCCATTTGCCTGCAAAATTCATGATGTTGTTGTTTTTAATAGCTGAATAATATTTCATTGTGTAGATGGATCACGTTTTCTGTAACCATTCTTCAGGTGAGGGAGGTGGGACAGACCTGGGAGGAATTGGGAGAGAGGAAAACATGATTACAATATATAGTATGAAAATATTTTTAATTAGAAAAATCAATATTTATAAAGTGAGACTAGTTTCAAAGCTTTAAACACAGATTTTAATTTAGCTGTGGTAATTAATGCCTGTAATCCCAGAATCCGAGAGGCTTAGGCAGGAGAATTACGAATTTGAAGGTGAGCCTATGCTATATGTCAAAACTCTTGTCTCAAAAACAAACAAACATAAATAAATAAAATCAGCACTGGATTTTTATAACATTTTGGGTTTTTCAATTTGCATTTTTTAGTACAGTAGAAATGTTTGTTTTCCAATGTTTCAACCTAGCATTCTCTACCCTCAAAACATAAAATAAAAAGTATGTTTCTACCTGGCCAAGTTTTTCTTTCGGGTTCATTATGAACCCAAGCAGTCATCAAATACAACAAGTCCAAGGGAAGTTATAACTATAAGAACCAATTTGGGGCCAGGCAGTGATGGCACACGCCTTTAATTCCAGCACTTGGGAGTCAGAGGCAGGTGGGTTTCTGAGTTTGAGGCCAGCCTGGTCTACAGAGTGAGTTCCATGACAGCCAGGGCTATACAAAGAAACCCTGCCTCGAAAAACCAAAAAAACCAAACCAAACCAACCAACCAAAACAAAACAAAAAAACAATTTTGGGGTAGGGTTAAGAATTGTAATATTATACTTATTGACTTTTTTCACCTGAAAATAGTTTAGGGCTACAGTCTATATCACAGAGAACACCCCCTTTGTAAACAGATGATTGGTGTACAGTGTCTTTTGAATGTCTCCTCATATCACTAGAACACAGTCACTCATAACCGCCGTGATAGTTGGACAGTTTGGTAAGCATACTCAGTCAGTCTTTAAAAATGTTTTAAATTTTTTTTTTTGGGTCAGAACTCCTTTTAGTTTTTAACAGGAGTGATATGGACTTATGTAGCCATAACTTTGGACTGTAGAACTTACTGAACCATTGATTATGCTAAGGCCAGAGGAAGAGCATTGGAAGAAAGAGGGACAGAGAAGACCAACATATAAGTAGGAGACATAATTCTTCACTTGAGCAGTTCATATCCTTCTTGTACATGTGGGAAGGGTTTGAGGCCATTGGAAGATTAAATGAGTAAACCTAAATGAATCTGTTGTGCTTAGTTTCTTTGCTGTTAATCAAGCTCAGGTAGCGTGTTTGGGCAATCCTGATTCCTCACTGAGCAGCCAGTGCCCAGATTATCCGGACAGCTGACACTACGGGACCGGTTCCAGTGAAGAAGTGCTGCCAAATCCCTACAAGATGCCTAAGCTATTTAGTTTACACCAAGATTCCAGGATGACAGAAGAAGCTGGAACAGTCCTATAGAGCTGTGTACCTGGGACGTAGGGAAATTGGACAGTGCATTAGACCTAAATGTGGTGTCTGTAAATACTTTCTGCTGGCTGTGTACCTTGGTGAAGCTTTGCTGCCCAAAGAGGGAGGTAATAATGAATCCCCTCTAGTGTTGTAGAGCAAATGAACTAATACATGTAAATTAGCCAGATCAGTGTTGGTATATATATATATTTGGCCTCTTTGTTAGCCTCTGGCAGAAATTAAAAGCTTCTTTTTAGAATTAATAAATTAATTTACCAAGTTACAGTTTCATTTAGCCTGTGCTGGCCTTAAACTCTTTATGCAACTGAGGATGACCTTGAACTTCAAGTCTTCCTACTTCCATGAAAGACTTATTAAGGTATTAAAATTATGGCCTACTGAGGGGGGGATACTGCAGATATCCAGACATGGAAGCTTAGCCATCTTACTGACCCGTGGGATACAGCTTTAGCAGAACCATGGTCACGAACCTCCATAGTTGCTCCACACTCGGCAAGGCTAGGTCCATTCTTGTACTTGCCTGGAGACTGGAGGGACAATGGTTTAGGATATTGGAGGCCCCATCAGAGCTTTAGGAAAGCCACAAAGATGGAAGGCTTGAGGCCCCAGCTTTGCAGAGACACACCACAGAGCTTATAGCCTAAAAGGCAGCTGGAGTCCAATAGAGGGAACAGGCTTCCCTTTATGGAAGAGATACCTATTTTCAGATTATGGATGGTTATTGAAGCATCCTTATTTTCTTGCCTAATTCTCTATTAGCTCCAGGTCTTGTGGATGGACTCTTGTTGCCCCCACTGACTTTCTTCTCATTCCCCGAGGCCTTGGGGATCTTAGGATAAGTATACGGGGAGGCGAACAACTCCAGAACAAAGGCTGAGGATACTTGAGATCTACTAAGTCCCAAATAAAGCAACAAAGCACAGGGCTCTCTGACGTGCCTTCCTCTCCCAGGCTGGGTAGTTGAAGGAAGCTACTAGGGGTTTCAGTTCAAGTAGCATGGTAGCTGTCAGCAACAGGAGATCTGAGGAGAAAGAATCTCCACATGCTGCGTGGTCTTTTACTCTCCGGTTCCCATGTTTCTGGGAATGTCCTCTTAGCCACGCCCCTTGCACTTTAGTCATGATTTATCCTCAGACTACTATTCTGTCCTTACTTTCTTCTCCTTGTCATGCCATACACCTCTAACTTGCCAAGATTTTGTGGCTTGTGATGTATCCTGTGTAGTATGACCAAATATCCTCAGGGCTTAGGAGTTTCTCAAGCTATAGGACAGGAGATGCTAAAACCCAGACAGTTCTAGGTGTCCCAGGATAGATTGTCATACCGTCTTTTAGTCCTCCTAGGATGAATTGTCATTCCACCTTTCAGTCCTCCCAGGATGGATAGTCATTCCCCTCTCAGTCCTCCCAGAATGGATAGTCATTCCCCTCTCAGTCCTCCCAGGATGGATGGCCATCCTACCTCAGTCCCTTTTCTCTCCAGAAGAAAGTTTCTAAATAACTTGCCATTTCTTTATCAATTCTTTACCAATTCTGTCAGTACTATGCAGTCCTCTTACTCTGGACACCTTTCCCCTGGACTGCTTACACCAGCCTCCCCTGCCAAAGTCCAAGGCTGGACAATGACTGAACGAACCAGCTTTTCTACTGTTTGACACCTATGTCAATCCCAGAAGGCAGCAGGGCTTGTAGCTGTCTTCAGAAGTCGAAGCTTCTTGAACTCAGCGATTCTTTGTCTGAAATTCCCTTTATTACATGCCAGTTGTGAGACTCTCAGGCTGCCACGACAGAATACTGTAGACTAGGCAACTTGTACAATAGGACTTTATATGCCCTCAGAGGCTAAGGAGTCCTAGATCAAAGTGCCGCTGGATTCAGTGTCCAATGAAGGCAATCTTTCTAGTTGACAAATGTGCCTCCCGTACTGTCTTCATTTGTTGGAAAAGGCAGAGGTCTTACTCAGGCTTCTTTTAAACACACTGATCCTATCACAAAGGATACCTCACCCATGACCTGATCACTTTCCAAAGGCTTGATTTCTGAATACTATTATCTTGGGGGTTAGGATTTTAGTGTGATTAAAAAAACGAAACAAACCAACCAAACAACCCCTCCCCCTCCACAATAGTAAAAAAAACCTATTATATGTATTCACTGTCCATGGAAATGTGTTTTGGTCTAAGTCTCTCCCCCTCTCTTCTTTCCTTTCCTTCATTTTTCTCTTTTCCTTCCCTCTTTCTTTCTTTCTTTCTTTCTTTCTTTCTTTCTTTCTTTCTTTCT
>JADRCD010217511.1:39843-53724 GCA_019843815.1 Montemys delectorum
CATAGAACAGACTCAGGAGCTAAACTGAGGATCCCCTCTACCCCTGCACCCCCCACATGCATCAGCTAGAATGTTACAGAGCCTTTAAACCTGAAAACCATAAACACGTATGTTAAGTTACATACAAGGTTCCATCAATCAGAATTCAGGGGCAGGGGACTATCCTAGGAACATTTCTTTGTATTATGCTTATCCTGATTTCATTAGTTGGTCATCAACTATTGGGGGGGGGGGCGGGGTGGCGACTTAACCCAACATTCATGTGTCAACTTGCCATGAAGGTCTTGGGAACTTAAACTTTGTTTGACACCTGTTCAAAATGGAGGTTTTATTCAAAATGGCTTCAGTTTGGTTCCTTCTTAGAGTATTAGTATTATCTGAGATAAGGTTTCTCTGTATAGCCCTGGCTGTCCTGAAACTTGCTCTGTAGATCAGGCTGGACCCAAACCCACAGAGATCTCCTTGCCTCTGCTTCCCAAGTGCTGGGATTAAAGTCATGTACCACTACTGCCCGGCAAATTTTTAAAAATTACTTTTTTAACATTAATTTTTTGAGAATCTTATTTATGAGTACTGTAGTCACATCATTTCCGCCCTCCTCTGTTTTCTTCCATGTCTTTCCACTCCTTAACTTCATGCTCCTGTCTTCCTTAATTATTATTTTTGCATACACATCAACACAACCTGCTGAGCTCATTCAGTGTTGCTGCATGTGTTTCGGGCTGAGCACTGGGATTAGATAACCTCTAAAGGGCTCATTCCTGGAGAAGACTGATTCTCCCTCTCTTAGCAGCCATTATTGATTGTCCGTGCTCTTCATCTAGGGGCGGGGACTTGGGAGATTGACCCCAGCCATGTTGTGATGTTAACTTGTGTTGCCTTGCTTAGGCGACTCCGTTGTTATTTCATGGCTGCAGCCTCCTCGTTCCATGCAGAGAACCTGATGTCTTAGCAGATGTCCCAGGCCTCTTAGAATCTTTCGGCCTCCTCTTCTGTGGTGTTTCCGAAGCCTTAGGTGTGGGGGTTGAGTTGTATATTTATCAGATGGGGCGGCTCCCCACTGTCCACTGTCCTCTGCATTTGGGCCAGTTCTGGTGGCCTATCATGGTGACTGCATGCTGTCGAAAGAAGCTTTTTTGCTGTCGGGTGAGAGCTATAGCTCACTGACTTCATCATGCTTTTTATTTTATTTTATTTTTTTTCCGAGGCCACCGGTGACCTCAAAACAAAGACAGCTTTGATGGGGCAGTGAGCAGAAGTTGAAACTGGAAAACACCAAAGTTGACATCAGTCAATATCAGAAGTGGGGAATGGAGGAATGGAGTAGTAGGTGGAGGCAGAAGTCAGACCAGGAGATAGCTTTCTTCACCAGAGAAAGAACTCTGAGGATTCAGGGAGAAGAGCTGGCCAGCGTTGGTAAGAGCTGAGCCAGTGCATTAGAAAGACCGCACCTGTAGGGGGCTGGAGCAGGGGCTTATAGCAGTGAGAAGGGCAGAGAAATTCCCACCAGCTAGCCCAGCGGTTCTCAGCCTTCCTAGGGCTGCTGCTCTTTATGTTGTGGTGACTCCTAGCCGTAAAATGATCTTTGTTGCTACTTCATATCTGAGATGCTGCTAGTGTCATGAATCGTCGGGACCCACAGGTTGAGAAGGACTGTGATAGCCAAAGGAAGCTCTTGTGAACATGCACGGTGGGCTAGGACGGTCCTGTGTCATTCAGAGGTGTTCGCTGCATGCACAACAGCAATGGGTCTTGTGTGAGGAGCAAGTCCTCCTGCAGTGTACCAGTTCTTCATATGCTTAGACACGTGACAACCGCCTTTTAATATGCATAGAAACAATAAGCAAATGCACACACGCAAATCCAGTTTTTTTTTTTTTTTTTTTCTTGAGAAGGACCTCGTAGTCAAGGTTGACTGTGTTCTGAAATTCTGTCCAAAGCCACACGAGGGCACCATTCCTTTAAAAGTGAGGAGCTGTGCATCTAATTTCTGCGACTGCAGAATTGGTGGCCTTCACATTTGACTCACGTTGAAGCTTCTTTCTCTTTTTAAACAGAAAGTTCTTGTGTCGTGATAATGGAATAATTTGGGCAACTCACAGAGTCTTTCAAACATGATGGTTCCTTCCTTTTCAGTGTTATCTGACCCAGGAGGGACCACTCCTTTTCAGAGCCATTTCCTGTGCAGTTATAACAAAGCGATCCCTTTCTTTCTGTTCTGTATAGGATGGAGTAGGCTGGCAATGCACACTGTAGATGATGATTAATCCGATTCTGTGCGCACATCTTGCATACAGTATATGAAAATGGTATCTTAATGGATTTGGAAGGCACCTCTCTGTCTTCTTCATGATCCCTCATTCATTATTTCTCAGGCCTCAACTCTGACACTTACACAGCACAACATTCTATGATGTGAAAGACAAATATACATTTTTTTGGAGTATGATGTATTCGTGTGTGTATAAGTGTGTGTGTGTATGTGCTCCTATGTATGAACACCCGTGTAGAGGCTGGAAGTTGATGTTGGTATCTTTCTCAATTGCTTTTCCTCCTCTTCCTTCGCCTCTCTCCTTGTTACCTTCTCCTTCTTCATTTGAGGCAGGGTTTCCTAGTGAGCCTGCTCCTCACCATTTTGACTAGATCAGCTGGCCAGTAAGCTTAGAAGATCTGCCTGTCTGCCCTTATCGCTCAACCCCCAACCCTTGTACTGAGGTTACAGGGGCTTGTTTCTGAGCCTGGTTTTTAAATGGGTGCTGGGGATCTGAATTTTACCCACAGACCCATCTCTCCAGCCCAAGATTAAGTCTTTTGGATAAAGTTTTCTGTAACCAGAAAAGGCATCAGACTTAATTAATGCAAATTAGTATGGAGGTTTGTGAGATCGGGTGAGGTTAGGAGAGAAACAGAATTTACTGGTCTAACAGGGTAGCTTCTGTTGATTGTAGATAGCTTAGCCAAAATGACAGCTGAGCACTGGCTTGCAGATATCTGGTTTTGCAAGCCTGGAATGAATAATGTGTGCAATATTGACACAGTTGTATGATGACGTGCTCCTGGGGAAAGCTGCAGTGCTTCGTTTGTGCCCTAGTTAGTTAGCGTGCTAAGTAAACAAGCAAAGCTAAGGCACTGTATAGTCTTTTAATACCACTTTTGGAGCTAGCTAATAAGAAGTCACAGTGCTATTGGTGTAAAAGTTTTATGGAAGTTGCTTAGTTATAGAAGAAACAGAAATGGTAAAAAAAAATTGCTTCCAAACTAAACATATTGACGTTCTTCATTGTTCATTGTACTTCTTCGTAAATATCAACTACTACCATGATAAATAGTTGTGTGTACCTCTAGGACACAGATAGGTCTTACCTGCATGTTTAGACCTTATCTGTCTGGCTTCCTGGTAATGTCAGTGCTTTTAATTTTTTGAGTTGTAAGTTAACTCTTGCTATTAATATGAACCTTATACTGCCATCCCCACAGTGGCCCATTGTCCATTATATATATAGTATATATATAACATACACATATATACTAACACACACACATATATATTTGTGTATATATATATATATGTATATATATATATTGTCTAAACTCACTTTAGTTTTGGTTTTCTTGAATGTCTTCAACTTTTCTAAGTACATTGTCAAAAAGTAGAAGCTTGAGCAACTTCAAAACAGCCCATCATGTGTCTGCTGGGAATTGAACTCAGGACCTCTGCTTGCTCTGGCCCGCTAGCTCTGGCTCGCTAGCTCTGGCTCTGCTCACTCAGCATATTACACTGTAGCTGTCTTCAGATGCACCAGAAGAGGGCATCAGATCTCATTACAGGTGGTTGTGAGCCACCATATGGTTGCTGGGATCCGAACTCAGGACCTTCAGAAGAGCAGTCAGTGCTCTTACCCGCTGAGCCATCTCGCCAGCCTGGGAGTTTTTTTTTCCTTCCTTCCTTCCTTCCTTCCTTTCTTTTTTTTTTTTTTTTTTTGCAGGTTGGCATTGCTTTGAAAAGTAAATTGTGGGGCTGGTGAGAAGTCAGTAAATTGATGCTATTCAACCTGAGGGCCTGGGTTTGAATCTCCAGCACCTAAGAAGTTTAGACATGGTAGTTTGTGCTCAAAACCCTAGAACTGAGGAGGCAAGGTGTCTTAGTCAGGGTTTCTATTCCTGCACAAACATCATGACCAAGAAGCAAGTTGGGGAGGAAAGGGTTTATTCAGCTTACTTCCATATGGCTGTTGATCACCAGAGGAAGTCAGGACTGGAACTCAAGCAGGTCAGGAAGCAGGAGCTGATGCAGAGGCCATGGAGGGATGTTCCTTACTGGTTTGTTTTCTCCTGGCTTTCTCAGCCTGCTCTCTTATAGAACCCAAGACTTCCAGCCCAGGGATGGCCCTACCCCCTTTGATCACTAATTGAGAAAATGCCCCACAGCTGGGTCTCATGGAGGCACTTCCCCAACTGAAGCTCCTTTTTCTGTGATAGCTCCAGCCTGTGTCAAGTTGACACACAAAACTAGCCAGTATACAAGGACAGGTAGATCCCTGGACTTCACTGGCCCGGCCATGCTATCTGATTGATGTGCTCCAGGTTCAATGGGAGACCCTGTCTCCAAAACTCAGATGGAGAGAAATAGAGAAAGGCAACTGAGTTTGACTTTCAGCTTCTCTATGCACACACAATGTTCTATAGGTATTTGTGAACACATGCACACACACATGCGTGCACACACACACACACACATAAATGCATGCACACATATACATGCATGGATGAGAAAAAAATAAGCTACAGCCAGGTATGGTGCACACTTGTAATTGAATCCTAGTATTCTAAAGGCCAGGGTCAAAGGATTACCATAAGTTTAAAGCCACTGTGGTCTACTGAAGAAATAGTTGAGCCAGGTAGTGAGACTCTGTTTCAGAAAACAAAAAGGGAAACAAATTCAAATATAAAAGGAAAGAAAAGTAATATTGCATTTAAAATTAACAATTCAATACACATATATAATGGATAATGACCAAATTATGGTAATTGAACATTCAAATCCCTCTCTATTAGCTATTTTGGAAATATAAAAATAATCATTGCTCATCAATATCACACTTCCCTTCCAACTTATTAAAACCAAAGGTTTTAAAAAAGAAATATCACACTAGATGGACAGATGATCCTGATTATAGTTTTGTTGTTGTTGTTGTTTGGGGTTTTTTGTTTGTTTGCTTGTTTGTTTTTTGCCCTTTACATTTGGCCCAGCCCTCCGTGCCTTCCCTTTTGTATGCTGGAGACATGGCTTCCCTTCTTTGTCCATGTTGGTTTCATGTGCTCAGCCTGTCTTCTCTGACAGTCGTGGACTGTTGTGTGCTTCGTCTCTGCCCTGAGCTCAGTCTGATGAATGCTGAACACAAACGGTGAACATGTGGGCTTCTTGGCAAGAGCCCAGCAGGTAGGAGCTGTTTGTGTGGTATATGCTTATTTGAAGATGATGTGGAGGTGATTGGAGGAATAAGATACCAGTCATAAACAGAGGGACTAAGTTCAAGGAAGAGTTCAAGGCTAGCCTAGATCATACAGTAAGACTGTTCGAAGGAGAAAGAGGAAGAGGAGGACATTGTTGTAAGCATTATTTTTGAGGCAAGTGACAGATGGAGGTGGAAGATTAAATGTGTATGTTTATATAAGATCTGTCCCTTCCACATTCAGGTTTTACCTCCACTATTTTAGATGACGTAATCCTTGGCTTTCCTTTCGAGGGTGTCCTCCTCTTCTAGGTATACTTAAATTTTAGCCTCACCACCAGCCTTATTCTGTATTAACTGTCAACACTAGTTATGGTCTTGTGCTTGTGTCTCTCTCTGTCATCAACAACCTAGTCTATAGCCAAAAATCAGAACAAGCCCCCATCAACTGCCGACAGTGCCCTTCACAGACTGCTGAACAGCATTCCCTTCCTCCACAGTCAGAGCTTATAGAAGAGGAAGACTTTGCTCACTTTGTTCTCTTATGTCCAATTCACTTCTCAGACAAGAACAGTTGGCCTCTTGCCTGTCACCCCACACCAAGATGCTCTCTAAAAAGTCTTTGTGACTGACTGCCAAATTCTGACTTCATAGAATGTTCCTATCGGAAGTGTCTTGTCTTTCTGTGAATGCTCCTTACCTTGGCTTCTGGGATACTCCTCTGCCTTGGTTGGGTTCCAGCCCTTCTTCCTGCGTCTTCTGTTCCCTCATTAACATGGCTTTTATTAAGGTTCTCTCTGGTTGTGACTTGGTCACATTTTCACTCTGTATCTTCTTTGGATAACTCCCAATTCATCATTAATTTTTATTTTAGTTTTGAGATATGTTTAGAAGGTCATTGCTAAACGAGTCTGTCAAATGTCATCAACTGTGGAGTCACAGCTTCTCAGTCACTCAAAGGACCCTTCAAAATGGGAGCATCCACTCGTAGGTAGGCTTTTGCTCAATAGCTGTCAGTGTATGAGAAATGTTGTAACTCTGTTGTAGAGACCACAGTGACTAAGACCTGTTAGTGGGTGTTGCTACTTCACTGGCCAGATTTCATCTCATCACCTTGCCTCCCTTTCCACATATTGCCTAAAGAGTTTTTTTAAAAGTTAAACAGATGCACAGTTTTTCAACCATCTTTCTGGATGAAGTTTAGTCTCATTAGTGAACTGACTTTTCAGCTGTTTTCTTATTACTGCTTGCTTAGATTCATTGAATAGGCTTCTGTTTGCTGTAGTTTTGTGCATATATTATAGCTTAACTTTTTTGTTTAGTATTATTTTCCCCATCATTGGAACAAGGGAAAAAAATCACCAGAAGCAAAACGAATATTTACAGCAGGGGCTAGAGAGATGGCTCAGTGGTCAAGAGTGCTTACTCTCCTGCGGAAGTCCTTGATTCAGTTCCCAGCACCCACACGGTGGCTCACAACCACCTATATACCTCCAGTTCCAAGGGACCCAATGGCTTCTTCTGACAGGTGCAGGTTCCTATGTGTATATGGTGCACATGCGTACTCTTATACCCACACACATACACATAAATTAAGTAAATGAAAACAAATCTAGAGAACAATACTCAGCATGTTGGAAGGTTGTAAGCACAAGACCTCTTCATAGCCTCTCTTCTCACTATCTTGGGCATAGGATGTGCTCTGCCCTTGGATCTTGTTCAGTTCTTACTTGGGCATCAGTTCTGGGAGAACTCCTCAAAGAGGAAGAAGTAGGATTACTCTAAAGATCTCACCAAATCCCAAAAGAACATGGAAATGCTGGGATATGTTTCTTAGTTAAATCATCATGACCCTGACTCTCAGTATGGAGAGGCTCTTCTCCTGAAGGGCAGAGCCTGTGGCAAACATGGCAGACAGGGAGCACTAGGTGTGACTTGAGACAAGTCAGTACCATGGACTGAAAGTCCTCAGATTGGAGACATAGAAACTCAGTGATTTCCTCCTGAATCTGTCAGAGCTTTACTTACCTTCTAGACCTGCTCTGTTCCCTCAACACTGTGACTGTTCAGAACCCAAAAAGATCCCTCTAAATCCTTGGCCCTACTACAGGCACTGCTAACTTGGTCAAGGTTTCCATGTCTGGGTCCTATTTGCTTATATCACAGCAGCCATACAGCAACATGCATTGTGTAACATTTCCAGAATCTAAGTAAGAGAGCAGAAGGAAGCTTCCAAGCTTGTTGAGGGACACATCCATTCTTGCATCTGTTTTTATACATGGATGTGTGCACACACATGTATAAATATTTGATGGGCATACAATAGCCACTCACCATTAACCTCCTTTTAAAATTTGTCATTCTATTCCTTTTGGTTTGGAGAGACACTATGTCCTATTATATTTCAGAAACCCTTTGGTTCATCTGTGTATTTTTCTACTAATCATCCTTGCAGATGTCCACGGAGGCATCTATCCATCCCTTTGTCCATCCTTACCTGCTTCCTCACAGGTGGATCCATTCATGTACACACCTATCCATTTATCGTTCACTCATTGACTATGTCCTGAACAGCAGTGCTGTGCCATCGCTGTTAGATAGAGGGAACTCCAAGGCTTGTGTGGTCATATGTATTATATATAATATATATGTTATATATGTAATATATATGTGTGTGTGCATATATATATACATACACACATATATATACACACATACACACACATATATATACACACACATACACATATATGTGTATATATATACACACATACACATATATGTGTGTGTATATATATATATATATGTACTTTCAATCTTTTGACCAATTCTGATCATCAGGAGAAGTAAGATTGTAAGATTCTTATATACAAAAACCTACCCAAGGTAGATGTACCAGGAAGTGGTTCAGAACAACTTCTGTCACCCACTTTTATGATGGAAATATAGTTCCCTTTTTAAAAAAATTACCCTTTGGGTAAGTGTTCTGAAAAGCCTGCATTGCTGTAAAAGATACTGCCAATTGCACGCATTCACACCATGCTGGCCCTCCCTTAATGGAAAAATACGGTCTCTATACCATCATCAGTTCAGCATGCATGTCAGAAGACAAAGCACACTGCTGAGAAGACCTTCCCTCTCAGCCCTCAGAACTCATCAGACTTCCTCTTGACTTTACCCAGCATGTCAGTGGTTTGCTTGGAGTCCTACTGTTTGTTTGTTTGTTTGTTTGGTTGGTTGGTTTTGGCTTTTTTTCGAGACAGGGTTTCTCTGTGTAGCCTTGGCTGTCCTGGAACTCACTCTGTAGACCAGGCTGGCCTCGAACTCAGAAATCCGCCTGCCTCTGCTTCCCAAGTGCTGGTATTAAAGGTGTGCACCACTACCGCCCAGCTTGTTTGTTTGTTTTTTGAGACAGGGTTTCCCTGTGGAGCCCTGACTGCTGTCCTGGAATTCTCTCTGTAGACTAGGCTGGTCTTAAACTCACAGAGATCCTCCTGCCTCTGCCTCCTGGCTGGGATTAAAGGCGTATACCTCCATACCCAGTCTCTACATTCCTACTTTTTAAGCTCATTTTCACAGTTATTTTAAATGAGAAGTATTTTCAAATGTGTATGTGTGTAGATGTATGTATGTATGTATGAATGTATGTATTCACATTCACATATATTTTACATATATATGTCTATATTAAATGCATTATATAGAATATAAACATACATATTATATATATTTTTAACATGTCTGAAAAATAGCCTTTCTCTCAGGCACCTGGATGTTTATGGTCTCAGTCTTGTTGCCCACAGGTCTCGGAGTTTCTTGGGATGCTGTGCTGTAAGTGTTTCCCCTCTGTACCCTTCCTTCATCTTTCATCAAGGTGAGGCCCAGCACACATCCCATTGTCCCCTCCCCTACTCTTGCTTCTAGTCTTAAGCCACCTGGAAAACCAGACGGCTTTTAGAAAAACATGTGGAATGAGAAGGAATGGGCTCTGGCCAAAGGTCTGGGGAGAGCTCTGAGGCATAAAATACAACAGGTTTATTGGTTTTAAAGTTTTCTTTTCTTTCTTTTCTTTTTCCTTCCCAGAAGGCTTTTCCATTTTCTCTTTCTCAGCTTCCCATTGCATACGGACGCTGACTCATGCCTCTGCAGCCTCTCTCTCACTAGCTGTGTGTGAATAGGTTATTATTTTTCAGGTGTGAGCTGTGAAACCACCTGTGTCAGAATCACTGCAGGTGTTGTAAGGATGCACGTCTGCATTCGTGGCTCCTCGGGCACACGTGGAGTCAAACTTCTGGGTGCAGGGCTCAAGAATATACATTTCTGTCACATGTGCCCTGCATTGGGGAATGACTGAAGTAGTGATGAGCTGCTTTGAATCTCATCTAAGCTTGATTTAAACTTCCGCCTCCACAAGTCCCAGGTGCTTGGGATGGAAATGTCTTGCTCTTCTACCTTTGGAATGTTTGCTTGTTCATAATGAGACATCATGGGAAGGTGACCCAGTGAATTTATTTATGATCTGTGTATGGCTGTGTACACCTGTGTAGACACAGCCTGTGGGCAGTTTTATTCAGTGTTTGTAGTGTGCCTGAATTTTCACAACAACGCGCCATTTGAAGTAATTCTTTTCACTTTAGAATTAGGATCTGGAATTTCTACTTGTGATGATATGTAGGTGTCTTAGTTAGGATTTCCATTTTCCATCATAAAATACCACGGCCAAGAGCAACTTGGGAAGGGCTTAGTGCAGGTTACACCTCCACACCACAGTCCATGATCAAAGAAAGTCAGGGCAGCAATGGGTGCAAAGGCTATGGAGGAATGCTACTGACTGGCTTACTCTTTATAACTTGCTTAGCCTGTTTTCTTCTACCATCCTGGACCACCTGCTCAGGGTTGCTATGGCCCCACCCCTGTAAGAATGGCCTACCTACATCAACCACCAATCAAGAAAATGTCCCTACAGGCTTGCCCACAGGTCAGTTTGGTGTGGATATTTCTCAGTTGAGCTTCCTCCTTCCAAAATGACTCTGGCCTGCGTCAAGTTGACATGAAAACTAGCCAGCACAGTTGACGTTCAGAAAGTTTTGGGTATGGGAGTATTTTGCATTTGAGTTTTTAGATTAAGGCCACTTGACCTGTAGTTGCAAATCCAAGAGATGCTCAGGGAAGTAGGAAAACCCAATGGCTCAAAGAGCAGACTCTGGAGATGGGCTGCCCCATAATCCCAGCTCTGATGCTAGCTACTAAATGATGTAGGATAACGTGTGTGAACTCTTTGTCCCCCAGTTTCCCTGTGTGTAAAATGGAGATAATAAAAATATCTACCTCATGAGGTCACTGTGCTACTAAAGGACACAAAATGTAGATCAATAATCATACAGTGAGTCTTAGCTCTTACAGCTATTGTGCTTCTGTGGGCTACCAACAGCATAATTTTTGTGGTTTAGTCTAAAGCAAAGTTATTGCCTAGTATATAAAAACATCTCTCTAGTCACCTTTGTGTCTGAGCATGCATGAATTAACACACTCACTTGACATCATGAATGACTTGTCATGACCTGGCTTGACAGCACAGCTATGGATCCCCATCATGTTGACAGTTGCGCCTACCTCTTGGAAAGCAAAATGTCTATATCTGAAGGCACATCACTGTTATAAGTCTTAATATTTTATAGCAATCTTAATGTCAAATTGTGAGACATGCAGGAGGCTTCAATCCAGAGGCGTGGCTTTAAGCTGAGATAGGGAAAAGGGTTCTTCTAGGTGCACAAGATTGTGCAGTAATACCCATGGAATTCTTTACAAGACTTTTACTGGTTTCTATGGCAACATGAATTCAGAATAGGGTCCTAAAGCCTCTTTGGGGTAGGGAAAGGATGCAGGCTTCATTCCTTCTGTAGTGATAGAATACATAGTTTGTGCAAAATATTTTCTGGATGGGATTTTTGTGAGTTATCATACTGGCTGTGTTGGGTTTGGAGTTTGGCCTCTGCCCCTTCTTCCTGTATCTCTCAGTGAGAGTTGCAAGCTGCCCTACAGTGCTCACTTGGCTATGAATAGCTAGTGTTTTACCTTGTTGCTCATAATAGATGCACTCCGTGTTTTTGACTCTTCTGACTAATAGTATAGTAATTAGGAAGAAAAGAGAGCAACTGTACACAGTTCCCAGGTTAACAAGTCAACCTATTTTTTTTAGTAGGAGCTGGAGAAAATGCTTATGAGTAAATAGTTTTTGAAGGAAAAAAAAAGTACTTCCAAATTAAATCCCATGAGTGAAAGGGAAAGACTTCTGTGCATACTTATTGTAGCAAGATGGACAACATTTTCCTGCCATTGACACACACCCCTAAGAGGACTGGGGATGGCAAGGTTTATTCTGTACCTTTCTTCCTGCCCATTGTAGGACTGGTAGGTCCTCCCCTGTCACCTTCACTCTGGGACCTGGATGGCAGAACAACTCCAGTGTGCAACTTTGCCAAGCCCATGGTCCTGGAGAAGAACACAGTAAATGCACACGCAGGCTGGTCTCCATGCCCTTTGCCCATGGTTCACGCCCCATGTCTGAACCATAGTGTCGAGACACATGATGAGAAGTCTGCTGCAGCAGGAACACAAGAGCTTAGACATGATGGCTGGGGGTAGTGGTAGGGAGTAGTGATAAAAGCAGAGAGTTTAGAGATGAAAGAAATGGTCCATTCAGTACTAGGGCCTTTCTAGACTTCCTGTATCCAGCCAGTGGAGTGTGAACACTATCACTGGCAGGGGTGTGGCTCCAGGGTACAGCATGTGTTCTAACTCATACATGACCCTTGGTTTGATTCCCAGGAATACAGAAAAACCCAGTCACATTTATTAGACCAAGTCTAGCATTCTTTTCATCTAAGAGAATTGAGGTCTCATGGATTTGACAAATGGATTCTTTGTGTAAAATAACAGCATATTCTGTACCTTAAAATTCACATTTTCCTCTTGCCTCTGTCCTCTTGATTAACATTATTTTGGATAATTAAATTACGCATGCAAATTCCTCATCGTGGTAGAACGCAATGACTACATGAACAATCTTGTAATTAGTTCTCTGAGCTGTTAAAGCCCCAGAAGATGCAAATGGTCTAGAAGATTGTTTTCCCATGGTAGCTTTTTTATATTGATTTGAAACTGTGACTCTTCACATTGCACCAAAACTATCCGTATGAGGAAAGCTGCAGAAGAGGTCTGCCCTGGATCAAGGGCATTTCCGAGGCATGGCGTACTGTTCAGTGGTATGTTTGAGCTGGACGTGAGCACACTTTTGAAGCCTATTCACTGTCTATTGTATGTCTATTTGTCTAAGCCCAGTGAGAGGCAACAGGAATGTAGAGGTGGTTATATGTAACAGGCCATTACAGGATAGCCAGGTACAAGAGAAACATTTATCATGAATCAGTCCTCAGAGGCTCCAGAAAACCTCCTGGGACAGATGGAGTCTTATCTGCATGAATGTCACTTACCCTGCAGTAGCAGCTCCAGAGTGCATGTGTGGGGTATGTGCCTCAGGTGTAACATGACCTATGGGGCTAGTATGCTCTGGGAACATTCTGGAAGTACTCTGGCTATTCCCCATCCCTCTCTTATGAAGGTGTCTTACATTTACAGCATACAAGAGTAAGTGCTCCCAGTCTATGCTGCCTGGAGTTGTCTTGCAATAGCAGTGACAAATCATCACTGTGGATTGTGGGGTACAGGGCAGGCACGTGACTTAATTCTACATGAACATGTTCATGGACCCTTTGCTTCTTGTGACACCACCATAGGAGAAAACCCAAGCTGTCGGACTGCTTTAGATGAATCCGCTGTTCTCTGCCTTTATAGCCAGCAGGGTGTGGTCAGTGCTTACCATATCCCAGTGTCTCACAGGGAGATGTTGATATTTTCCCAGTCACTTAGGAAAGGCCTGAATTATTTAAGCAGGGAGCTTGTCTCCAAAAGAGATGTGGAAATTAAGTGAAGGAGATTATTGATTGTGGAGATGGAGAAGCCTTCCGTAATTGGGACAAGTTGGGAAACCTGTAGATGGTGACATTGTTCAGAAGCACAGCACCAGCTCATTCCACAGTGAATCAAGGAGACTGGGTCCCGCGTAGTGATCAGGCTCTTGGGAGTGAAGCGTAGTGAGTCTTACAGTCCTGCCTTGGGAAGGATGTCTTGAAGAGGTTCCTAGAAGTCTTCTTCATGCCCGGGAAAAGATCTCATGTTGGTGAAGTTTTAGTGATTGTTTTTTGCCCCTTCCTGCTCTTTTCTTGGGAGTTTTTCTACTGCATAACCCCATTGTGGCAGGTGCAGAGGAAACCTGGGCTTAGTGATGTCTCCCAGCCACACATTCTTTGCCATGCACTGTTCTCTTTCATTATCAATTCTGTTTATACCTACTTTTTTTTTTTTTTTT
>JADRCD010217512.1:0-13522 GCA_019843815.1 Montemys delectorum
AAGGGGGGGGCTGGAGAGGCTAATGGCTACTGGATCAGACAGCCTGGAATAGACTATTTTCATCTTGGAAAGTTCTAGGTGACAGCCCTAGTCTATAACTTTTGTCACAATCCCAAAGTGCTTTTCCTGCCATCTTTATGAATAGAAGTATGTGATTCAATACCATGCCTGTGATAACTTAGATAATTGGACAACATAACTAATGAAAACCAGTGGACTTAATTGCTTCCTCTGCTGTTGTCTGTCCAACTTGTCCTCTCCTGTTATTATTTATTTCTTTCTTTGATATCACAGGTCACTATAAAACCACACTTGGAGAATGCTGAGCCCAAGGGCCCCCACCTGCACTCCTCCCCCTCCAGCAGCTTTCGGTAGGTGGCGATCTCCACATCCAGGGCCAGCTTGGTGTTCAGGAGCTCCTGGTACTCCCGCAGCAGCCGGGCCATGTCCTCCTTGGCCTTCTGCAGAGCAACCTGCAAGTCTTGGAATTTGGTATCAGCATCCTTGAGGGCCCGCTCACCACGCTGCTCAGCCTCTGCAATGGATGTCTGCAGGTTGGTGTTCTGGGGCAGAGAGTAAAAGATGAAGTTAGTATAGGTCTACTACACAAACACCGGATGGTTCGCAGGAAGCGATCTTTTCACCTATCACTCTTTCCTTCCCTCTCCTGGAGGTACAAACTCACAAGTCAGACTGATGCCACAATTTGGATAATTCATTAAAGATCAACTCATGACTCATCAAGAAAAAAAACACATCTGCTTTCCTAAGCTAGCACAATCACAGCGGTCTAGTTAGCCTTTGATCTCTTTTGTAAGACTGTTTAAAACAAAAACTCCCTTCCCTGACCATCTCATTCCAGTGATACAAAGAAGCCACTGGGGTTACATAAGATGTGGTTTTAGAAAAACAAATAAATAAAGCTCCATAGCTTAGTGCAACTGAGTGCTTAAGGCCAACCCTGCAGTTGTCAGATTAGCTGTGCAGATCAGAATGGGCAGCCCTCTCTCCTAGGTACTGACATTCCAAGCAGCCCAACCTGCAGGAGAAACAGCTGGAAAGCAGAGGCTCCTGGAGGCTGTGACTCCACCAAAGAATGGAGAAAACCCTGTACAGAGGAGCTCAGCTGCTGCCTCCTCTCTCCCAGGCCCCAAACCTTCACTCCACGGAGCCAAGCCACACCTGCTTCTTCACATTCTCAATCTCTCCTCGAAGTCTCTGGATCATCCTGTTAAGATCCATGATCTCGCTCTTGGTGCTCCTCAGGTCGTCGCCATGCCTACCAGCTGTGGTTTGTAACTCCCCAAGCTGACAGGGGAGAGATGAAGGATCAGTACAGCCTTGTAAAGTGTAGGTAAATTTTTGATAAAGGCAATCAGAGCTTAAGCAGCTTAGGGTCCTACCTTGGTCTGGTACAGGGCCTCTGCCTCAGCCTTACTCCTCTGGGCAATGTCCTCATACTGAGCCTTGACCTCAGAGATGATGCTGTCCAGGTCCAGGCAGCGGTTGTTGTCCATGGACAGGACCACAGATGTGTCACTGACATGGCTCTGCATCTGGGACAGCTCCTACGGGGAACATGATCCCAAATAATGCTGGGGCTTCTCTAGTAGCAGTGATGCCTAAATAATGTCTTAGTAAACAGAGTTAAATAATGGGGCAGTAGAAAATTAACCTTTTATTTCAGGTCAGGCTACAGCCTACAGTGTGACAGCAAAGGGGCTAAAAGAAAGGGACAAATTGCAAAGATGAGCAGTGTGTCTGCCTGTAAACACCAGCTCATGAGCCCACGCGTGGCTTCTCCTTGGAGCACAGGGCAGAGGGCTATTATTTAGTAGCTGACTGTGATCGGGGACTGTGGAGCTCAAGGAGAAGAGGGGCCCAGATCCTGCAGGTGGGAGGAGCAAAAGGAGCATTCCCTGAGTGTAGCAGAGCTGAGTGGGAGCCTAGTGGCTGGCTTTGTGGGTATGCTGTCTGCTCCCTAACATAGTGCTTGGGAAGTTGCTGGTGGGCAGTCTCTAAGCAAACTAAAGAGTTACCATGTCATAGAGAGTCCTCAGAAAGTTGATTTCATCTGTCAGACTGTCCACTTTAGCCTGCAGCTCCACTTTGTTCATGTAAGCTCCATCCACATCCTGAAAGAGAGAAACCAGAGAATGACCCCTGCTCCCTCCTACCCAAGCCTCTCTCTGAGCCTTCCTCTCTCTCGCATGTTCCTCCCCGGCCCTTTTAAATGTAACCTCATTTTACCTTTTAAAGAGAACAGAAACAAAGTAGGGTATATAGTGTAGGCTAAAAAACATTTGATTAATGCTACATATAAATATTCATTAGTTCATATTACTAACTAGCTTGCTAGCTACCGTAGGGTTTAAAGATGAACCGCTTCCTTCAAACATTTCCTAAGAATGTAAGGGAAGAAGTAAGCCCCATCCACAGCAGTACTCAGCTTCCTCTGTGGAAGACAAAGGGATTCTGGGTCTACCCCACAGCTCGCTCACCTTCTTTAGCCCTACGAATTCATTCTCCGCAGCTGTGCGTCTGTTGATCTCCTCTTCATACCTGAACAGATAGAGACCGAGCCACAGGTTGAGACAGTGATTTCAGAAACAGAGAGATGTCTCAGTAGTTAAACATACTGGCTGTTCTTCCTGGGATCCTGGGGTCAAGTCTCAGCACCCATGAAGCAGCTTAAAACTGGCTATAATCACAGACTCATAAGATCCAGTGCCCTCTTCTGGTGTGCAGATGTCAATGCAGACAAAATACCCATATATAAAATACTCACAGACTCATAAGATCCAGTGCCCTCTTCTGGTGTGCACATGTCAGTGCAGACAAAATACCCATATATAAAATACAGAAGTGGAAAAGGTGAGGGCCTCACATCCTCCTGCAGAATCTCTGCCCAGAGGCAGGACGCTTGTTCCATGGGCACATGACAGTTCAGTCACACAGAGCCCACCATGGCCCCACCCTGGGGTCAATGCTCTCCTACCCTCATCTTGAAACTCTTCAAAAAATTTTAACAAGGGTGCTACACAATTGTTTTGCCGAGACCTAAAAATTCACATCCTGCCTGGAGACTTCTCAGAGCTCAGGAGCTGCCATTCCCTTCTCCAAGTTTGGTGAGAAGCTGGAGTGTGTACACCTGGGGCTGGATCAAGAGTCTGTCTGCTTGCCTGAGCTCTTAGACCAACTTCACGAAGTCATTCACGGGATAATGAAGAAGCAGTTGTCCCCACCTGGCATTTCTGTCTATTTCAGTTTCCCTTGACTTCAGTAGAATTGTAGAGGAATTTAAGATAAGAATGAAATTCAAGCCTTCTGACTGTGTCCCGGCTATAGGAGTTTTCTCTGTTAAAAATGTGCCACCAAGTCTCTCGCCATACCACCCTGAACGCAACCGATCTCGTCTGATCTTGGAAGCTAAGCAGGGTCATGCCTGGTTAGTACTTGGATGGGAGACCGCCTGGGAATACCGGGTACTGTAGGCTTAAAAAAAAAAAAAAATGTGCCATCAAGCCTGATGAGCTGAGTTAGATCCTTGGAATCCACACAGTAGAAGGAGGGAACTCTCCAAAGTTGCCCCCTAGACTGGGCATTGTGGTGCACACTTTTAATCCCAGCACTCAGGAACAGGTGGCTCTTATGAATTTGAGCACAGGCTGGTCTATATAGTGAGAGTTTCAGGACAGCCAGAACTACATAGTGAGATCCTAACTTGGGGAGGGGAAGAAAAATTGCCCCCTGTCTTCTACACACCCAATTGTGGCATGTGTGCCCCTGCCCTTAACATACATACACATACACACACACACACACACACACACACACACACACACACACAGGAAAAGCTCAGGTGTCCTGCCGTGGTTTCACTTACATGAGCTGGAAAGCAAGCACTATACCAGCTCTTGAATTCCCATACCCCTACCTGAAGCCTGTCACCGCACAGTTGACACCCACTTGTACAGCAGTGGAGGAAAGAACTCCCAGGAGCAGGTTACCCCTCTATGTGGATCCTGACTCCTAGGGATATCTAGAGCTACCCTCAATCTCAGAAGGCCCTGTTCAATTCTCACAGATCTCAGATGTGGACTCAAACTTGGAACTGCAAGAAGGAGCAGAGTGAAGCTGTGGAATCAAGAGACCAGACACACTGAATGAATTTGCACATTACAGCCCTGGACCAAAGCCCAGGAAGCACTCGGACCCAGCCCTGACCCAAACCTACTGCTTCAAAATAGCAGCAACTGGAACACGGGGGGTGTGCCCCTTTTGATAACCTTCCTAGGCGATTCCTATGGAGTTCTCAAGGAACATTTTTGCTCATCTGGGCCGATGTAGGAGGAGAACCTGCCAAACACTAAAAAATATGTTAAGGATCGGTCCCATATGACTGAGTCTCCACTTTCCCAGCTTCTACTTGGCCAGACTTCACTCAATAAACCTATCAGAAAATATTAACTAAAGACCTGTTTGAAATTTTAAATGAGGAAAGCCATCCCCATGGGGACCCTTACTTCTTTTTGAAGTCTTCTACCAGGTCTTGCATGCTCTTCAGCTCTCCCTCCAGGCTCCCCTTTGCCCCCAGAAGTGAATCTAACTGCTTGCGCAGGCAGCTGATGTAGGATTCAAAGAAAGGCTCCAGGTTCTGGGGGCCTGAGCCAGGGCGTGTGGTCTGCTGCTGCAGAAGCTCCCACTTGGTCTCCAGGACCTTGTTCTGCTGCTCCAGGAAGCGCACCTGCAGCAAGAGAGGAAGGTGTGACTTTTCACCTAACACATGGCAAAGGGTAGAAAGGTGAGGCGCAGACCCAGTTCTTCCATCCACAGTGGCCTCTGTGCTTCAGACTTTGGAGAAGATGTGGATTAGAAAAGGGAGAGCTGAGGGTTAGGTGCATCATCTCTGAATGAACACAGACTCGGCAGTCCTCTGCTGTATGTGCGTTGGGGGCTTCATATCAGCTGATGTATGCGGGCTGTTTGGTCGTCTCAGTGTTTGAGAGATCTCATAGATCCAGATTAATTGAGACTGGTGATCCTCCTACAGGGCCACCCTTCTCCTCAGCTTCTTTCAGCCTTCCCTAATTCAACAACAGGGGTCAGCTGCTCTGTCCATTGGTTGGGTGCAAATATCTGTATCTGGCTCTTTCAGCTGCTTGTTGGGTCTTCCGGAGTAAGAGACTGGAGGCTCCATGGAGTTTAGAGGTCAGGTGGGGTGGAAGATGGGGACATCCACATGGAGACAGGGGGTGGGGAGGAGGTATGAGATGTGGAACAGTCAGAGGGTGGACGGGGTGGATAAAATATGGGGTGTAAAAAGATTAATTAATTAAAAAAAAAGAACAATAAAGTGATTCATAATGAAAAAAAAGAAAAGGAAAGAAAAGAAAAGAAAAAAGAGAGAGATCTGGCATGTATGGAGTACTTTGTATAGCTCCTGTTCTCATATATCTGTATCCCTTAACCATTACAATGACCTAGACAGCATGAAGTCACCCATAGTGAGGTGCACACTCATACTCAGTGGCAAAATGAACAGCCAAACCCAGGACCACCTATGTCTGATGGGATCCTTCAAAATAAAGCCAGAATGGGTCAGCATGACTAAAATGACTTTTAACTGGTCTTTACATACAAGCTTCTTTCGCCTCTGTGAAGGTAGTAAAAATAGCCAGTGAATCCTCAGAGATTCATCTTGCAGCTGACCAACATTCACTCCAAATCCTGGGCTCATCTCTGCCTTGGACCTAGCATGCCTTGCTCTGCCCCGTCATGGACAGTTCAACTTACCACTGGCAGAGGCATAATATCCCTGGCTAGGTAAGGTGCTGTTGAAGATACAGAGAAGCCATCCCTAGATGTGTGCAAGCTTACTTAGTTACTAACCAAAAGTGTCGAGTAATACTTGTCAAAGAGCAAGTAAGCTAAATTTCTGGGTCTGCAGCTAAATTCTTCAAAATTAAAGAAGATTTAGGCCCCTCATCTCAGTACTACAGGGAAATTAAGACCAGAACCCTTCCCTCCTTCCACAGCTGGAATGACAGGGCAGAAAGAACAAGAAAGGTGTTCTCAATGTCCCAGAAACAGAATATCACAGGACAGACAAAGGGCCAAACATCCCCCTGGCAACTTCATATACCAACCCCTAGGAGTCCAAACACCCACAATGCCACTAGGCCTTGCCCTCACCTTGTCAATGAAGGAGGCAAACTTGTTGTTGAGGGTCTTGATCTGTTCACGCTCCTGGGCCTTCACTTGCCCAATCTGGGGGTCAATCTCCACATTGAGGGGCTGCAGGAGGCTCTGGTTGATGGTCACTTCCTGGATTCCCCCAGGGCAGCCACCAGGGCCAAAGCCACCAGGCCTACCAAAGCCACTGCCTCCCCCAAAGCCAGAAGCTCCCCCAAAGCCACTTCCCATTCCTCTGCTGCCACCAAAGCTACCTCCATAGCCACTTCCAAAACCACTGCCACAGCTGCCACGCCCTCCACTGAAGCCACCAGTCCGGGAGCCACCAGCCGCCACACTGATAGAGATGCTCTTGCTGCCACCCAGGTTGTAGAGGCTGTGACTGCCAAAGCTACCTGCTCCACTCCGGAACCCACAAGCCCCTCCACTGGCTGCCCCAGAGCGAGCCACACAGCTGCTTCTGCTGCTGCCAGATACCACAGCTGAGTGGCCAGAGAAGCCCTGGCTCCCACAGCTGAAGGATTTCTTGCAGGCTTGTCTGCTCATAGTGAGAAGTGTGGCAGTGAGCTAGCAATAACTTAGCAGGGCAAAGGACTGAGGAGAGGATGGGGATGACAGGGGAAGCTGGCCTTTATATTCCAGGCTGCCTGACTTGGCAGAACGAGAGGAAAGCAATTACCTGAGAGTCATCTCGGGTTTGGTTTGCCTCACAGGCAACAAGTTACTTCTTGGTTCTTAGCACACCTCAAAGATAATCCTCTGGACCAAAATGGCTTTGCTTTCTTAGCTTAATCACCCAAACTTGCCTCAGTTGACAGAGGGCCGAGCTCTCTCCTCCCTCCTAACGTGTGATTTCCTCAAGAATTTTTGAGAGCTAAGCAGAACCCATTACAGCAGGATGAGCTGGCTCTAGACCCTAAGGGATTAGGGGCCCTTGATCTCCATGACAAGTGCCATTAGGACTGGTCAGCCTCTTCCAGGGAACTGAATCCCAGGCCTAAATTCATTAAACAATTTGTTATGAACCAGGTCCTGTGGCACTCCCATGGTGCCCAAGCTGTTTCTCTTGTTGCCAGATGTTGCCTTCTCATGGCATGTCTCCTGTGCCCTGTGTTTCAGAGAGCACTTAGAGACGAGCTGACCATGAAAATGCATTGACATGGGGTCCAGTCTGCTACCTCTACAGTCAAAGGCTTCCATCTAAGCAGATCCAGAGTTTAAGGCAAGATATGTTAGTTGTGAGAAACTAAAGTAAAGCCAAAGTGTCTAGTCCCTGGGGAATGGAAGCCCACGATTAGAAGCCAAGAAGTGTGAGGCTGGGAGGAGAGAAGGTCTCAGGGTAGGTCTGCCCCCACCATCCTAATAGCAGGTGGTTCCTAGATCCAGAAGCATGACTGGACAGAATACAGAGTTCCCCTGGATGGTAGAGTCAGTTCAAGAACCTCACTCCTCCTGAGATAAGAATTATGTGCACACTGTAGTGACAATTTTGGCACTTTGTTTTCTTTAAGAAGCACAGAAATATTATAGGAATGTGTTTTTGTTTTAATCCCAGGTGTGGGATATGGACTGCTTCAGATGTCCACAGCAGGTGACTATGATTCGCCTCATGCTCTAGCAGGGGTGTGATTTTTGCCATCAGCAGATAGTTCCTGTGATTGTGTGATGTTGGAAATTCTGGAAAGTTCTCAGAAGGTATATAAATGTTAAGGCCCTAAGAGGTAGTTTGATGGTTGCTGTGGGTGGATTGGTGGCTAGTTGCTGTTGATTGCTGTTGGTCGCAGTTAAGTTGTTGTGCACAAAGAAACAACAACAAGAAGTTAGATATCCTGATGGCAAAGATCAAACTTGCCCCAAGGAACTCGACACCCCTAATCAGTAGGCAGTATTCTAAGGATAACTTTGCCCTCATTTCCCCTCTGTCCTTTTTTCTCTCCTAGCTAGCGTTAGGAGGTTGAAAGCATAGGAGAAGGGTAGAGAACGGTGGAGAAAAGTAGACAAAAGAAGAATTCGCAAAGTAGCAAAAGACTTGCTACAATATACTTTAGTTGCAACAAAGTATTGGGATCTCCTTTCCACTCTGCGGTCTGGCTAGCCAGTATCCCCTTCTGTTCCTATGCTAGTACCCCTCTAGGCTCTGCACTTCTCCGTGGAAAGGCTTGGCTGCAGCCGTTCTGGCTCTCCAGCTCCTAGCACACTATGGTAACACACCACAAAAGTGTCCACTGACTTACAACTTGAGGTCTAGGATTACATATACCTAGACCTATTCCCACACCAGTCTTTGGATGAAAATATGCAGAAGAAGAATTTGGGTATCTGTCCCTATAGCAAGTACCTCCTGGGAATCCTTTGGATCCAGTTCATTTAGGAGACCTTTATTTGGGATGGAATGTCTTGAACCTTTTCTACTTGCAGGCTGTTCTGTACTGGAGACATTTTTACAAGGCCCAAAGTATAAAAGTAGATACACAATCAAACCTTTTCTGATAAATCTTGAAGAAATTTATTTTTAAAAACAATCATTTAGTATACATATAATTTTATCATATGTTAAATCTAGATGAAAATTTTCATGTTAATGAGATAGACATGGTTTTTTTATGTATGAGAATATACAAATAGAGAGAGAAATTTTAGCTAAACATTTGACATGGCAGGGCACAGAGCATCTTCAACATTTTTCAGAATTAAGTGGTATTTAGATTTTTATAATCATCGATGCTGAGACCACCTCTTCACATAAATACACAAAACAAAATGGGAGAAGTATGCTTAGAACCACTTCAAAAACCATTAGCAATTCTGCCCTCATCTCAAGCCAAACGCCAATGAACATACTTAATGAAGCCCAACTCAGCAACTCAAACGTGAGTTCTTAAAATCAAACAGTTTGACATAACACAATCAAAAGATAAACTCAACTGATGCATGCATGCCGAGGAACCGCAGTGAGGAAATATTTAAAGTGTTTGTTTTCCATAATTAAACAGTTATGTTTCTATAAAGGCACAAAACCTTGTGTGTAGAGCAAAATATTTCAAACTGTGATGTACAAGAGCCTTGAGTCTGAGCCAAAGGGCTTTGGGCTGCATCCTTCGGCGAGACGGTATGCACAGAACAACATAATCTTGATATGTTCAGAAGTGAGACTGCAGTGAAGGCCGCCATGCAGCAAGAATCAGCTCAGACTCATTTAGAGTTTGGTTTTTAACTACTTTTTTTTTTTGTCATTGTGCTTTCAGAAACCTTTTATTGCCAAATTTTTTCATGGCGCCCTATTCACCCCCCAAACCCCACATGTAGTGGCAATCTCCAGCTTAAAAATCTAAACTCAGATCTAGTTCCATCTGGGCCAGGGGTAGGGGAATAAAGGACCCTTGGTGGCAGAACAGGCACACAGATGAATGGGCTTTCTAACTTTCAGTAGCTCCACTGTTTCCCCATACACAAGCCAGCTCACCTTTACACCCAGCTACCACACATGTGGTACAGCCAGACTTTCCAGGTGTTAGTCCCCTACAAGACTTACAAGGCAGGACACAGCAGGAAAGTCAGACTCTAGATTCACCATAGAAGAGCTGTTTGGGGAACAAAATACCTATGGGAGGAGATACAGAGACAAAGTGTGGAGCAGAGACTGAAGGAAAGACCATCCAGAGACTGCCCCACCTGGGAATCCATCTCAAATACAGTCACCAAACCCAGACAACAAGTTGTGGATGCCAACAAGTGCTTGCTGACAGGAGCCTGATATAGCTGTCCCCTGAGAGGCTCTGCCAGTGCCTGACAAATACAGAGGTGGATGCTCACAGCCAACCATTGGACTAAGCACAAGGTCCCCAATGGAGAAGCTAGAGAAAGGACTGAAAGGGCTGAAGGAGCTTGCAGCCCCATAGGAGGAACAACAACCAACCAGTACCCACAGAGCTCCCAGGGACTAAACCAAAGAGGCTCCAACTGCATATGTAGAAGATGATAGCTTTGTTGGACATCAATGGGAGGAGAGGCCCTTACTCCTGAGAAGGCTCAATGCCCCAGTGTAGGGGAATGCCAGGACAGAAAAGCAGGAGTGGGTGGGTTGGTGAGCAGGGGGAGGGGGGATAGGATAGGGCGGTTTCAGAGAGGAAACAGGAAAGTGAATAACATTTGAAATGTAAATAAAGAAAATATCTAATAAAAAAAAGAGAGAGCTGTCTGACTGTCTGCAGGACGATTGGAAGACAGAAGGATGGAAGTCAAGGGCCCTGCCAGCAATCCTCAGTCCTGTGCTCACACGTGGCCGTCTGCCTGGTTGGGTCCCAGCTTGGCTTCTTGTTGGCTCCTTAATCTAAGGAAATTTACTTAGTGTCCAGTTATTTCTACTATAAAATGAGGCTAATAATGGCAGCTACTTCACAGGGCCATTGTGAACATTAAACAAATAAAATACAAACTGATACGGAGGTCAGCAAGGTGGCTCAACATCTAAAGGAGCTTGCTGCCAAGCTTGATGATCTGAGTTCAAACCCTGGGCAAACCAGCTTCCACAAGTGATCTTCTGACATCCCCACACGCCTGCATGTACACAAACCTTAAATGAATAAATGTAATAATTTTTAAATGCTTTGTGTAGAGCTGGACACATAATAAACAGTGCAGGATTAGCTGCTACTAGTATCCTCCAGGGACACGGAAGGAATTTGTTATGTTCTGCCCTGGCTGTTAAGATAACTTTGTGCTCTAAAAAAGTTATCTCATCAAAAGGTGAGAACAGGAGAGAAAACCAAGAATGATCAGAAAGCCAGCTGGAGTGCAGGAGATCTACACTAGATGCGGCTGGCCGGCCTGGGTAACCCTGGACCACAATTCAACACAAGAAGTCTGTTCTGATCTGTGAACCACTTGCCCGCCTCACTGACCTGTACTGAGTCCCACAGCATGTAACAAAACAAAAAATCCTTTGGTAATGACAAAATGCTACTCAAGTAGTCTGACAGAAACAGAAAGCCTGTCTGATATCGTGGAATTTGGAAGAGCAAGAGTTCAAATCCTGCCTATACCTCTAACTATCTAATTACCTTGACAGGGTACTTGACATTTCTTTTCTTATTTATAAAAGAAACACTCACTATAATTGTGAGGTTTTCTGTAGTTTACACTGCATAATTTCCAGGAACAAATATTCAGGTTTAGGGGTGGGACCTAGGAACAGAACCTAAGGTACTGCAGATAGATATCAGACAACTGAACCACGAAGGGGTCAGTGAGACTCTTAAGACAGTGTCTCATCAGATTACCCAAAGTGACTGTGTAAAGGTATAATGTCTTGTGCACTGTCTGAAGTCTACCCTTGTGTTACTAAATGTTGATTTCTCTGCCCTCCCATCTTGTTTCAATTGGCATTGTAATGCTTACACCAAGAGTCCCCTGTCTCCAGTTTGTATAAACAATTCCTACCATTTACTCTGCATTGTCAATAAATGCTGATCACACAGTGGCTGGCCAGAATAGAGGATAAATAGGGTGGGATGTCTGCCAGCTAAAGGAAGGAGAGAGGGAAATTCAGATCAGCAAGGAAGATGGAGGATTTGAAGCCATGAGGAAGGGGTCGGGAGAGAGATCATTGACACAAACCTGAAGCCCAAGGAACCAGACCAGTAATAATACCCAAACATCATGGGATGGGGGACGCTCTCAGACACAGATTCAAAATACATTTATAAAAACCTTGGCCATATAGCTAGGCTCTTCTCTGACTAGAATCATAACTTATGAAACCCATTTATTTTAACCTACATTTTGCCATGTAGCTGGTTACCTGTACTCAGGTACCATGCCTTCGTCTCCTCATATCTTCCTGGTGAATCTTCCCACACTGCACCTGGCTCTATTGCAGAATTCTTTCTGCCTCCCAATATCTCACCTTCTATATCCTGCCTAAGCCATAGGCCATATGCTTTTAAATTGACAGGTGATGCATCCATACAATACACAAGATATTCTCTCTACAACTGTGAACTCATTCTATAGCCTGGACAGCCTTTGAAGCTGTCATCCTCCTGCCTCAGCCTCCCGAGTAGATTTGCCTTACAAGTCTGCACCTGCACCTGTCACCCACAGAAACATAAGGGGACTGTGTGGTTCCTCTTTGAGACACTTACTTTACCTACCCACTGGATGCCAACCTCTACCCTCCAGTGAGGTTTTTCTTCACACTGAAAGCAGAATATTCGATGCCCTCCCCCTCCCAGGGATCCAGCACAGAAGGAACTGGTGTCAGCCCCTTAAGTGTGACCATCACAGCCACTAGGATACGTGCCAAAGGAGTGATGGAAGAAGACAAAGGGCAGATCACAGGAGCCCTCGATGAACTGTGATTTCCCGGTACGTGCTCCTTGAGCCTGCCAGTGCATCACCACCTTGCTGGACAAGCTAGGATTGTTTTTCCAATAGCTCAGTCAAGACTATCCTGAATGCCATGCTTGACACTGGTTTCCTTATTTGCTGTGGGATCTGGTGGGGGTGTGTCTGAATGGCTTCACTACCACTGGCAGCCTGAGTTCTAATCCCTCACATGCCAAAATCTTCTGTAAGAAGATTATAATGGAGCTGCACACGCTGGAGCCTTACTCCCCACCCATAAAACAGGGGCAAATTATTCCCGAGTAGCTGTTGGTTTTAACCAAATTGCTCTCTGGTATTCCCCCGCCGTGAGGAGGCTTAAGAGGTGTCGGGATAATTGAGGGTGGAGGAATAAGAAGGTAGTTATTACCTCTAGGTCAAGGTGAGCAGGCAGACCTCTCCACCCAGGGCCTGCTGAAAGGGAAGTGAGGGTGGGGGGGCAGTGTTATCTTTATATGTTAGAGCCATGGATCCATTTCAGAAGAGGAGGAGATGAAAAAGAATGGGGGGTCAGGAAGGGGAGGCAGGAGTGGAACTGTTGCTCTGAGAATAATACCTCTGAATTAAAATCATTAACTTTTTTCCCTCCTTGGTACTTTGTTGAAATAAAAAATGTATCAATTCTGAAATTATTTAACCAACCACTGGTAAAAACGTATGCTAACACAGAGCAAGCTCACGAGAGTTTTGTGGCTAGAGCTTTAAGAAGAAGCCCAGGCCCAACCACAATTAATCCCTCACTACTAAACCTCAGTTGGTAGCACTTATAATTTCTATTAATTAGGGCTTCATACTTGAACTCACCCCGAATCTTTGTCTGATTCTTGGCTCTCTCCCAGGGCTTATCTAGGACACAGCTGATTCCCTAAGATGGACTTTGTTAAGAGGTTCTATGGTCAATCAAATTTGAGGAATGAAAATTCTGTAGTTCCTTGGGATTATA
>JADRCD010217513.1:0-11518 GCA_019843815.1 Montemys delectorum
GCATTTATCAAGAGAGTGAAGGGAGAATGCTTCAATGTCAAGATAGTTGATCCCTTGGGCAGATCAATCCCTGGTGCTTCTGGGATGCCTATAGAAATATCGACTTTGGAGTTCCAGTGACCAACGGAGGCTGGCCAACTCACAAGATGCAGGCTGAGGATTTAAAATAAGCTTGAGCAGGTATTGGGATCACACAGAGGGCTTATTAATATATGGATTGCTGGCTTCAGGCCTCAAGTTGATTCAAAGAGCCACAATGCAGACTGCACATTGGTTCTTCCACCAAAGACCCAGAAGGTGCTGATGCTGGCACTGCAGCCCTGGTGAGTCACAAGTGGAGGACTACTTGCCCGTAGAAAACATGTTCATAGAACTGGTAAAACTTACGAGGCTACATTTCATCTCACAGGTGAAGGGTGGCTCTAGCATCAGAGACAATGTCTTACTTGTGGTCCCAAACCAATACTCGGTCTCTTTTCCTGCACACATCATCAACTTAAGTCTTTGGAGCTTAAACAAATGATGATTCATCTCATAGTTCTATACCCCTATGAGACACATAGCAATGTCTCTCAGTCACAGCCAGGCTAGCTGTGTAACATTGGCCCTATGTGTTTATAATGGAGCTAAGAAATTCCTGTTGTTAATGCCTATTCAACTTTATCTATTTGAAATAAGTTTAGATCCACAAATACTGCTGTTATATTCAGTGTAGTGGCATACCATATAGGTTCATAGCTGAGAAGCCACAGGCTGTACCATACAGCCTACTGTAGAGCAGGCTATCCCATGCCATTTTTTTTGGTAAATACCTAAGGATGCTTCTCAGAATGTTCATCATCATTCGGTAATTAGTGCCTGCATTCCCAGTGGATTTTGCTTACTTTTCTCTATGAAGGAACACCAGCAGCAGAAACGACAAGCTGTTGGCCCTCTTGCTCCAGCAGACAGCAGGATGGGAAGTAGAGGGGCCATGGGTTCACTACGCATTTAAATGCTCCCCAGCTCAGGGTTCTCCAGGAAATCAAAACAGTTTCCATTAAGAAGAACAGGGTCACAAACTAGGCAACTTCTTTTCCTGGCTCTAGCTCGCAATTTCTAGTCTTATCATTTCCCAGTTCTCTTCGCTGCTAATTGCCTCTCCCTGCCAAATTCCAAGAATACTGCTTAGTCCCCTTTGTATCGATCCTTTTTGTTATGGATTTCATAAGCCCAAGGAAGGGAGATGGTAACAGAGAAATCTGGCTCCTCTGGCCCAGAAACTTCTGGCTGTCTATACCTGAATGTATGTCAACTTGACCTCACCCAAAAAAAATCTATGAGCAGGTATACATAGGGAAAAGTAGACATAAGAAATTAATTTCCATGTCAGCAATCTCCCTCTATAAGTTTTTTTTTTTTAAGTTTTATTTATTTATTATACACAAGTACACCATAGCTCTCTTAAGACACTCCAGGAGAGGGCATCAGATCTCATTACGGATGGTTGTGAGCCACCATGTGGTTGCTGGGATTTGAACTGAGGTCATTCGGAAGAACAGTCAGTGCTCTTAACCGCTGAGCCATCTCTCCTGCCCCCTTAACCGCTGAGCCATCTCTCCTGCCCCCTTAACTGCTGAGCCATCTCTCCAGCCCCTATAAGTTTCTTAAATATACTTTTTGTGTATATTGGAACCTGCTTGGTTATCCCATCATTAACATCACTTCTGTCTCACTGTGATACAAGTGCTAGCAGGGACCATGCGCATCAGAAGCACCTCTTGTGTTCACACTCCAGAAAGTGTCAGCCTGGACTGCTATTCTTTGATACCTTTTAATTTTCTTTTTTTAAGTAAAAAAAAAATTACTTAGGTTAAAAAAACACTGAAAATAAGACTAACTTACTAGATTTATGTTCTAGTTATTATTATTAAGCAATAAAATTCTTAACAGTTAGGAAGATTTGATTTTTCTGTTTGTAAAATGGGGTGCCTCTGGGTTTCTATTGCTGTGACAAACATTATGACCAAAAGCAACTTGGGGAGGAAAGGAGTTATTTCGTCTTGTGCTTCCAGGTAACAGTCTATCACGGAAGGAAGTCAGAGTAGGAACTCCAGCAGGGCAGGAAGCTATAGACAAGAGCTGATGGAGAAGCCTCGCATGAGTACAGCTTCCTGTCTTGCTCTCATGACTTGCTGACTCTGCTTTCTCCTACAATCCAACACCGCCTGCCTAAGAGTGGCACTGTACAGTAATCTAGGCACTCCCACACTGATCATTAATAAAGGCGATACCCCATAGACTTGCCTACAGACCAATCTTAATGGAGACGTTTTCTCAATTAAGATTCCCTCTTCCAGGCTGACAAGATGGCCCAGCGGGTAAGAGCACTGACTGCCCTTCCGAAGGTCCTGAGTTCAGATCCCAGCTGGTTACATGGTGGCTCACGACCACCCGTAATAAGATCTGACGCCCTCTTTTAGTGCGTCTGAAGACAGCTACAATTTATTACTCCGGAGCAAGCGGGTCGAAGCAAGCGGGTCTGAACGAGCGGGTCGGAGCGAGCGGGGCCATCCTGAGTTCACCCAGCAGCCACATGATGGCTCACGGCCATCTGTACAGCTATGGTGTACTCATACACATAAAATAAATAAATAAATCTTAAAAACGAAAAAAGAAAAAAGAAAAAGAAAAAGATTCCCTCTTCCTAGATATGTCTAAGGTTGTGTCAAGTTCACAAAAATCAACTAGTACCCTAGACATATTAACAAGAAGTCCTTGAGAAATACTTGATATGTTATAGTCAATGATTTGTACAGGCTCTGATGTGCAGAGAGCTGTTCCAGCTTGTCTGTGCCCATGTGGTCCTGGGAGGAAGCATTCAGAGACTGGACAGCACAGTACTAGTCTCAGGAGTTTGTAGTCTAGTTAGTGGGTGAAGGAACTGCCAGCCTGTTTCAAGATGGACACTACAACACAACTGAACTGAGTAACGCAACCAAACAACTAGGAGCTAAGGCTGCAAAGGCTGCTGACAAGGACCGGCCCTGTTGAGGGATAAACTTTGAGTGAGATGTAAAGATAAAAAAGATACAGTCAAGACAGGAGAGTGGGAGTGGAAAACAGAGACGAATGCTCCAGGCAGAAAAAGAAGCAAGCTCAGAGAGTCAGAGGCAAACAGCAACAAAAACTAGGCTGTTTTCAAAACCAGAAAGTAGTTGAACCTTGGCCTGAGGATGGTGAGCCAGAGAAAGAAAAATCCATGCTATTTGCATTCTGAAAGACTTTGGGAACTTACTCTAAGACTTTGGATTGCATCGGTGTGATATGATCTAAGTTTCAGATGGACCATGAAAGGCAAATATGGACAGCAGAGTCAGGGGACACCACAGAGATCCAGGAGGGCTGTAATAGCCTGGATCCACAGCTTCAGAAATTGAGGGAAGACGTTAGTGCCAGAGACAGGGCTGGCAATGGCTTGTGAGAGCTTCCTGGGACAACAGGATGTATGTGTGACATGTTTATATCTCCATAAAATAAACACACAGTAAAAAAGAAGCACCAGAAACGATTGTGCACTGTTAACTATGCATTCAGATTTGAACACATCTGCTTCCTTTCCGCCCTCTGCTTCCGGTGTCTGAAGGTTTCTATCAGATCTTTCTTTCGGTTTGCATTTACCAACCCACTTAGACTTCCTTCTTCCTTTATGAAAGCCTCACATCTTTGCTTTGGATCTTTGTCATTTGGGGCTGCCTGGCATCTGAGCATCCATTATTGGTGGGAGGAGGGGAATTCCAAAAAAGATAGACAGCATCCCAGGCCTCTTTGTACAGTAGAAGCTCAAGGCTCGCACACAGTTATTCAACCAGCGCTGAAAGTTTCATTTTGTTTAGTTGGAGATGGGGTCTCATCGTGTAGGTAGGGTGGCCTGGATTTCAATATGTTAACCAGTCTGGGCTTGAACTCACAGAGATCTGCCTGTATCTGCCTTTCAAGTGCTTAGATTAACGGCATGTGCTATCACCTCTAGCCAACCAGTACTGGAAGTAAGTAGCACTGACTATGAGCCAGGTGATAAACATCACAAAAGTAGTGACTCATTCTGTTGAATTATTCATAATATCATCCACTCGGTGTGTTTGCTATTCGCGGTTAATGGATGAGGAAGTTAGATTAATTCAAGGATGCTATATAGCATATAGAAACTAGATCTTAAGCCCAGCAAGGCTGGCTCCAAAAACATGCCCTAATCATCAAGGACACGCCCAGCAACCTTGTTGTTGGCTCCAATCAGATGGCCTATACTTTTGAAAAATGATACAAAGATACAAGGCTACAGAAACTACCACAGGCGATGCACCGAGCTGCTGGGGAGTGTAAGTGTCCAGTGCAGCACTAGCAGCAGCTTCAGGTCTTATGCAGAGTCACCTGGCTGTTGGTGGCAGGCTGGGCTGATGCCAGGGCTCTCTGTGTCAAGGCTTTCTTGGAGCCTGCCATTTTGCTGAGTCTGCTGTCCAATTTTCACCAACTCCCAGTTTTCTACTTCCCTCTTAGTAGATTATTCTTCTGTTGAAATGATCTGCAAGCAAGAACCCTGGCCAGTACTATGAATTTACACATCCTCGGGCGGCCAGCCACCATCATGCAAGTCAGGGCTCCAGCAGCAGCAGCTATTGCATCTTCTGACCTCCGGGTCCTCGGATTCCCACTGCATGCCTCTTTCCACTGACAGTGTGCACAGTCAAGGCTACCTGGCTCATAGGAACCCCTGCCTAAGAGCGTGGATACTGGTGACCACCATGTCTGTAGTAAATATCCCATGGCCAGGATTGGTGGTTCCAGGGAGAACCCTGTCAGAAGTGCACCCCTACCTTCCCTCGCATAGAGGAAGGAAGTCAAGCCAGAGTACTCTGTCACTACAGAAGGACGGAAGTGGCTGAGAAAGGTCATCCTCACCAACCATCCTGGCTAGTGCCCTTTGCCAATCTTCATTTGTCAAATCTGGGTTTAATTCTGTGAGGCTGAATTCCACCATCATTTTTAGAGCATAGTTTGTTTGCTACAGAGATTCCTAGAATCCCTTTTCCCTGCTTGCCCATCCCACTGCGTGTCACAGAGAGGAATTTGTACAATAATTTTTTCTTTGCTTGGGTTTTTGTGTGTGTGTGTGTGTGTGTGTGTGTGTATGTGATTGAGGAGATATCATGGATACAGATTAAAGAAAACTATTATGTAGATTAGAAAGCATCTTTCAAAACTGGTGTGTGTGTGTGTGTGTGTGTGTGTGTGCTTGCATGATGTGAGTGTGTGAGTACAGGCATGTTGCACACCATGATGCACACAAGGAGATCAGAGAATAGCAGCCAGCCACTCTCATTTGCACCTTGTTTGAAGGAGAATCCCTTGTTCACAGCTTGCCAGGCTACCTGGCTGCCAAGCTTTACAAATTCTTCTCCTCTTTCATACTATAAGAGTGCTAGAACAATAGATACGTGCATGGCCACCCCCACCTTTACATGTGTTCTGTGGATTCACACTCATATGCTGGTGCTTGCTTCTACCACTGAACCTTCTCCCTCTGGCCCTTTCCTGAGCCAGGAAAGTATATTTTAAGGTAGTGGGAGCATTGAGAATGAGAGCATTATTTTGTTCCCTTTCTCCAAACGTCACTGATAGTCCTTCCTATTTTGTATCTGCTCACAGTTTAAGATGTATTACAGCCTCAAAACTTGCATCTCCTAGTGGCATAGTTTAAAACTTAACTCTGTGGCATAGTTTAAACTTAACTCTGTAGGACTTTGGCATTGGGGATGGACAGACTGACAGAGTTGATGTTTTTTGTCTCAAACCTTAAAACTAAGGGGAGGGTCTTCCACTATCAGTGGTCAAAGTCCTTGTGGAAGTGGCTAGTAGCTAACAAAGTGGATACAAGCTGATCCTGGAACACCTCACTGTGCCAGGAGGACAGCATGTCACAACACCACAGGGGCCAGCTCAGAAGGGATCTCATTGCACAAATCTTGTACACTGTGAGAACCAAATGAGCCCCCACTGTAATAAATAAATGAAGGAAGACAGAAGCAGAGAGAGGCAAAAGGGAGGCTCCCAAGCATCATGTCAAGGGCCTCCCAGGGAGCACTGGGAAACCCCGGAAACAGAAGATATCTTCACAACCACCCCATAATACAATTAACCAGCCAGGAGTAAAAAACGATTAGTTAATTGAGAAGGATATTTTGGTCTATGGGAATGTAGCCTAGGGACAAAAAACTTACTAGCACATGCAAGGCTTGGGATGAGGAAGGTGCAACGGAGGACATTTTGAGAAGGAACAGTGTGGTTCAAGGGGCAGGACAAGCAACATCTTGACTGGGTAATCGAAGTTAAAGTCATCAATGAGAAGCAGATGGCCACCATTTACCTCAGGTGTGAGTCCCTTTGAGACACAACACTTAGGTGGCATTCCCGCCAAGAATGTCTAGTGGGACTATAGTCATAAAAGGATCAGACAAAGCTTAAATGCATGGTTTGAAGAGGAGAGAGAGAAGTGTGTTCTTCAAAGACTCAATGTCATGAGAGCTTGTAAAATATTCCAGTTAAAGAAAGGAAAAGGCATGAGAATCAGACATGAGCTCTCTGCTGACATTGAACCCCGGCTCGGGAGGGCCGTGCCACTTGGGACATTCTTGGACTGATTGACAAATCTAGGATATGAGAAACAGTCTGGACACAAATATCCTACCATGGCTAAACTTACCAAAGGTTCACAAACGGACTGTGCTCGTGTCAGATCTTGTCCTGCTTCAGGAGCAGTTGATGGAGGGAAAGGGCATATACCACTCTCTGGAGAAAATACACAGACAATGAGGAAAAAAGAGGCACAAAGTACACAGCAAGCAAATTAGGAAAAGAGTAGACCTGAGTAGTTTGTAAATTCTGTGTGTCCATGAGGATGTGTGTGTGTTTGTGGTGTGTGTGTGTGTGTGTGTGAGTATGTGTTTGTGTGTGTGGTACGTGTGTGAGGTACATGTGTGAGTGAGTGGGTGTTTATGGTGTGTGAGTGTATATGGTGTGTGAGTATGTGTGTATTTGTATATGTGTGTTTGTGTGTTTGGTGTGTATGTCTGAGTATGTATGTTTGTGGTGTGTTGTGAGTGTCTGTGTTTGTTGTATGTGTGAGTGTGTGTTTGTGGTGTGTGAGAGTGTGTGTTTGCAGTATATGTGAGTGTCTGAATGTGTGCATGTGTGTTTGTGGTGTGTGTGTGGTTTGTGTGAGTATATGTGTGTGTTTGTGGTGTGTGCGATTTGTGTGAGTATATGTGTGTGAATGTGTGTGTTTGTATGTGTGTATGCATGTTTGTATGTGGTATGCTTGTGTGTGGTGTGTGGGTAAATGTGTATGAATGTGTGTATGTGTGTTTGTGCATGTGGTACATATGTAAATGTGTGAGTATGTGTGTGTGTTTATGGTGAGTGTGTGTGGTGTATGTATGAGTGTATGTAATTGTGTTTGTGTGTATGTGGTATGTATGTATGAGTGTGTGTGTTGGTGGTGTGTGAGTGTGTTTGTGGTATGTGTGTATGTCTGTGTGAATGTGTATGTATGTGGTATGTGTGTGTGGTGTATGAGAGTATATGTGTGTGGTATGTGTGTGTGTGTGTATTTGTGTATGTGTGTGTAGTGTAGGTACATACGTTGGTGCAGATGCATGCACATGCAGACCCCAGAGGAATATCAAATATCTTCCTCTATCATTCTCCACTTTATTTTTGAGACAGGGTCTTCCAGTGAACCTGAGTCTCACTGTTGGAGCTAGGCTGTTGAGCCAATGAGCTCTCAGGATCCACCTGTCTTTGCCCTGCTACACTGAGGTCCCAGGTGCATGCAGCCACGCCTGGTTTCTTATGCAGGTGCTCAGGAGTTGAACTCGGATCTTCTTGCTTACACAATAAGTGTTCTTACCCACTAAGGCTCCTTAAATTCTTATTCTTGTGTTTTTCAGATAGTTAAAAAATATTTTCATAGAAAACTATGATTTGGGGGAGGAGAATAACCTCTTCACAAAGGGACATGGGGATTTATAGGGATGGTGAGGTGCTCTAGATCGTGTCTAGGCCTGTGTTTATAAAATTCTCGTGTTTGCCGTCTGTGCACTTAGAGCTGGTAACTGTCACTACATGTAAAAATCCCTCAAAAGTGCTGTCTTGAAAAATACAGAGGGGAAAGTCAAAGGCTGCCCTGGACAGACAGACAACACAGAAAATGGGTACCCGGCCTTGCCTCCTAAGAAATCCCCAGGGTCTGCTGCATTATGGATGGAGCAGGTCATCTATCTGGGAGTTGGGGCTTGTTCATTGCAGCCGCAGAGAAAGCTATACAATGTTCCAAAGTATATGTTGGCCAAAGATATTAATCATCGTTATAGTAAGATCTATTTTACGGTAAGACCTAAATCACAAAAAGTCAGTGAAATCCTGCCCAGAGGCTCATGCACATTATCCCAGACCCTGAGAATATCAGTCAGTCACTATTCTCACAATCTGTTTTTAGCAGGAGAGTTTGTATTCCTCTCCCCCTGGCCTGCGAACCATGCAAGCCCTAGCCTGTGAACAGTGTGCCACTACCAAATCACGGTCAGGTTTTATAAAGCCCCTCCAATGTGACCCCTGCTCTTTCCCACTCCCCCTGTGCTGCCATGTCAGGGTTGCTATTAAGCTTTTGAGACAATCTTTCCATCCATCCTGTTCCTTGAGAAAAGGCTCCTCACACTGAGCACCAGGCCTGGCACTCCGGAGAAGGGGTGGGACTAAACCAAGATGAGGAAATGAAGTGTTTGCTATGAAGTTTCTTTTCTTTTTCAGGAAATTCTGTCACCTTTACAAAGAAAGTACTCAGCAGCATCACCCCTAGGACTCACCCACCCGGCGACACCACAATTAGTTTTAAGAGGAGATTTTGTTTTACCTGATCCAATAATGCCTATTTGGACCCAGACTTTTATTATTTATTATAACTAAGAAAAGTGACCAATATCAATGTAAAGTCTAGGAAACTCTGAAAGAAACACAAAGCAAAATATCTCTGGTAAACTGCTACTTGGTAAAATTTAAACAAACCACTGCACAGCCAGAAATTGGTTTGCTAAAATGGGCGACGATACCTCCTTGGTGTCTGAAAATTTCCAAAGAGGGAAAAAAAAATGGGTCAACAAGAGTTCAAGGCACACAATGTGTCAGGCAAAGATTAAAGGATCATGTGCACAGGCAAGAAATGGTAGAGGCAGTGTTTGGAAGCAGAGGTCGAAATGAAAACTCCATTTTTGACTCCCACATTGTTACTGGGGCAGAACAGAAAGGCGTGGAGAGTTAGGGGGACACAGCAGAGAAGCTCCTCATCCCGTGGTCTGGTTTGTATTTCTGCTGGCCAAGATTCAAGGCTGTCAACACAACTGATAACATCAGGGTTTCTCACAGAGATAGGGCCGCCCTTCCTAATGACAGCTTGGACAAGGATTTTACTACTTAGGGCTGGGACCAGAATGTTCAAGCCTTGCATGTCAGCATCTCTCATCCTTAAACCCAAACAATGGGCCTTGCAAAGCCACCTTCATTAACAACAAGAATTTATTCTTGATTTATGAATGTAACTTAATTTGATTTTAAGACAGGGTCCCTGTAGCCTGTTCTACCTCCAACTTACTATAGAGCTTCTAATATTGATTCTTCTGCCTCCAGCTTCCTCATGGGACTATAGCTGTAAGCCTCCATTCCCCCCAGCTAGGAAAACTGTTAAGATAAGAGAACTAAATAAACCAACTCACATTTATCTCCATTTTTAAACTTTGCTTAAACCTAGTTGTTAAGTTACCCATGTTTGAGTTGTACAGTGTCCTTTTTCTTAAGACCTGTTGTGATGATTCATTCGCGTTTAATATCAATGTAACAGGATCCAGAACATCTCTGGGGAGTTATTTAGATTAGGTTGGTCTCTGAGGGGTTAAGTAGGTCAATTGATGAGGGAAGACCCACCTTAAGGATTGTGGCATGCTTCTCATGCTTGTGTCTTAGAGAGCTAATACAAAGAGCCAGGCTGCCTGAGCATAGATGACGTCACTCGGGTGCTTGACAGTGGATACGATGTGACCAGCTGCCTCAAGCTCCTGCTGCAAGGACTTTCACCACAATGGAACTGTGGGACAAAATGAACCCTTCCTCCCATAAAATACTGTTTTCAGATGATTTCATCATAGCCAAAAGAAAAAGTCAGCGTGACATCATCCTCCTTCTGAACTTCATCCTCCTTCTGAACTTCATCCTCCTCCTGAACTTCATCCTCCTTCTGAACTTCATCCTCCTTCTGAACTTCATCCTCCTTCCGAACTTCGATCTGAACCATGTATTACCCAGTGTCTCTATTTAATAAAGCCATTAACTCAGCTTCATTCTGACTTGTCTTGAAATAAGACTGCCTGCAGTCCAGGATAGCTTTACCTGAGTGAAGCACCAAGAAGGGAATTCACAGGTGATGGCCCCTGTGATTGATGTCTTCCCAACACTGCTGACATTATGGGCTGAATTGTACCCTCCTGACAACATTTATTTCTTGAAGTCTCAACCACCAATACTTTGGAGAATAATTTTACTTGGAAGGAATGTCTTTAAAGAGATGATATATACATATACATATATATATATGTATATGTATATATATATATATATATAAAATGCCTTTAAAGTCAATTTAACAGGACTGAACTCCCTGCATGAGGAAGAAAAAGTACCAAGAATGAACACTCATGGAAGGGCCAAGGGAGGACACAGCAAGGCTCCTGTCTGCAAGCCAAAGCCTCAAGATTAAACAAACCTGTCAGCGCCTTAATCTGTGGACTCCAGCTTCCGACCTGGGAGAAAATCAATTCCCATTGCCTAAGCCTCCCAACTTGGAGTATTTTATCATGAGGGCTCCTCCAGAAGAATGCAACCGACTTAAATTAAATACCACATTTCCCTTCCTCCCAGACAGTTCCCAGGCAAGCCAGTAAGGAACATCCCTCCATGGCCTCTGCATCAGCTCCTGCTTCCTGACTGCTTGAGTTCCAGTCCTGACTTCCTCTGGTGATCAACAGCCATGTGGAAGTAAGCTGAATAAACCCTTTCCTCCCCAACTTGCTTCATGGTCATGATGTTTGTGCAGGAATAGAAACCCTGACTAAGACAGTTAGTTAGCAACACTTTCACCAAGCCTCATAAAACTAAAATCAAAGAAAGACTACAATTCCTTCATTCAGCACTACCTGTCAGTGCTGGTGTTTGTTTGTTTTACTACTTCACACAAACCTATTGCTATGAAATTCATATATGTTCCGCAAAGATTAGAAAATACAGAACAGAAAAAAAAAAAACTCTATTGCTGTTCTAGCTAGTTTTCTGTCAACTTGACACTGGAGAGGAGGGAGGTTCCATATGCAAGCCTGTAGGGCATTTTCTTCCTTTCTTTCTTTCTTTCTTTCTTTCTTTCTTTCTTTCTTTCTTTCTT
>JADRCD010217513.1:11528-23963 GCA_019843815.1 Montemys delectorum
CTTTCTTTCTTTCTTTCTTTCTTTCTTTCTTTCTTTCTTTCTTTCTTTCTTTCTTTCATGTATGTGAATACACTGTAGCTGTCTTCAGACACACCAGAAGAGGATCCCATTACAGATGGTTGTGAGCCACCATGTGGTTGCTGGGATTTGAACTCAGGACCTCTGGAAGAGCAGTCAGTTCTCTTAACTGCTGAGCCATCTCTCCCGCCCCAGGCATTTTCTTAATTAAGTAATTGATAGGGGAGGGCCAAGCTCATTGTGGGTGGTGCCATCCCTAGGCTGGTGGTCCAGGGTTTTATAAGAAAGCAGCTGAGGAAGCCGTAAGTTGCAAGCCAGCAAGCAGCGCCTCTCTGTGGCCCCTTCATCAGCTTGTGCTTCCAGATTCCTGCCACATTGGAGTTTCTGACCTGACTTCCTCCAGTGATGAACAGTGATGCAGAAATGGGCCATGGTGTTTAGTCACAGCAATAATCCCCTTAAAGACAATCAGTTATGCAGAGACAATGTCTGGGGACCTGCCTCCCATATATGTGCCCACATGAAGGGTACATGTCCTGTTTGGGTAAAATGGAGTAATCCTGTCATGCTTATAGACCCCCACCTCCCATATGGTGTTAAAGTAGAAAAAAAAAAAAAAAACTCCTGGTCAAGAGAAAAAAATTTCCAACCTGAATAGAGACCTAACACTTCCATTGGGCCAGGTAGTTCACTGGGCAAAGGGACCAGGTATCATGGTTTGTATATGCTTGGCCCAGGGAGTGGCACTACTAGGAGATGTGGCCTTGTTGGAGTAAGTGGGTGTGGGCTTTAAGACCCTCATCCTAGCTGCCTGGAAGTCAATATTCTGCTAGCAGCCTTCAGATGAAGATGTAGAACTCTCAGCTCCTCCTGCATCATGCCTGCCTGGACGCTGCTATGCTTCTGCCTTGATACTGGATTGAACCTCTGATCTTGTAGGCCAGCCCCAATTAAATATTGTCCTTATAAGAGTAGCCTTGGTTGTGGTGTCTGTTCGCAGTAAAACCCTAACTAAGACAGCAAGTAAAACCCTAACTAAGACAGCAAGTTTAACTTAAGCCATACCAAGAAGCAAGGTGGAATAATTAGTCCTTCGAGGAGATGCTGTTCTTTTTCTTCCCAGAATCCCTATGGAGCTTGTAAGTCAGCTCACTCCTCAGAGAAGCATAACTTTGTCTTTTCTTTCTTCTTTGAAGTGTGCTTTCCTTAACCCTTTGGGTTTCTTTTCTCAAAATGTTTCCCATGATGTTTGTCTGCCATGTGTCTGACCTCCACACCAGCTGAAACAAAATTGTCTTTTCCTCTTCTTTCCCCCACTCTCCACCCCCAGGCAGCGGCTGAGGTTTTACAGTTTATCTGCCTGGTTTTTTTCTTCCCTCCCTTCCAATCTTTCTCCTCCCACCGCACTCCCTCCTCCCCTTCCCTGTTCTCTCTTTCCTCCTCTGCTTCTCTAAACTAATAAACTTGTCCTTGAGCTTCTGTTTAAGCCCATTCTTAAAGAGAGGAGCCTGATTTCCTACGGGTCCCTGTTGTCCAGCGAGGTGCTCAGCGTGTACCCAGTTATGGGCTCTCAGTTATGTGACCCAAGCCTGCATGTAGTAGCTAGCTGCTGGGTGTAGCTCTCCCCAGCCACTTTCTTGCAGTGGTTCCTAGGCAGCCCCAGCAAGGCCCACTCAGTCGGCCTAAGCACCCTCCGAAGGCCCTGGAATTATGCAATTGCCTTGTGACCTTAGGCTTCCATTCTAGCTCTCAGCAAAACCACAGACTGGCCTGTGGGCTATTCCCCAAAGTAGGAGCCTGAAGGGAGGCCCTAGATTCCCCAGGAGAAGCCTCATGAGAAGGTAGCCACAGGCCATGCCAACCATTATCAGACTGTAGTCACCTGAAGATAAGTCAGAGAAACTTTGGCACAGTGAAGAGCATGCCAATGGGAAGCCCTGGCAGCAACCCCCAGGCTGTACTAGACCATGACTGTACTGACAAGCTTTTTGCAGCATTCCTCACTACACAGAAAACTGCATCTCTAGATGAGAACCTTTTCTCCTCAGTGAGTTAGCCCCGGTGTCTCAGTTGACAACCAAGATGGCCTCTGATAAAGGGGACTTGAGACCAGTGTGCAGGCCTCTATATTCACAATTATCCACTTCTGTTCACCAAGTGCCCTAAGATCTATACTGTGTCTATTAACCTCATCTTCTCTGCCCAGGCAAAGGGCCATGAATCCACTGCCAGCGGCACCCACTCCAGGAGTGACCCGTGAGGATGGGGCCTGAATATGTGGCTTGCCCTGTAGGAAGCTGGGGACCACCCTGGGTACTGAATAGTCACATCATCAGCCCCTCCCGGATATAGGGTGGAAAATGAGTCAGTGTGACTTGTGGGGCCTGGGAATGCTAACTTCACATTTCACATCCTGCGAACAAGGTCTATCAAACCAGCTAATATTTAACACGAGTCTATATTTCCATCCCACCGGGAAGCTATTGTTCTGTCTCCAGAAAGGACCGTTTCACAGGATCACAGGGGTATGTGGAAGGCAGCAAGCCGAACAGCCTAAGCTGAGAGCAAGCCAAAGCCACAAGACTGCGCACCCTCGCTGAAGGCAGACAGTGTGAGAAGCTAGGAGGTGAGGAAAAGGGGGTGGGGCTCTCAAGCTCCTCTGCACCCAGGGTAGCAGAGCGGGCTCCCAGCTGGGGGCTGCTGTAGCAACAGTGATGGTGATGGTCTGTGACAGGGCTTGACCAGTCCTAGGTGTCTTACTGCAACCAGGATCCCAAACCTAGGAAGGGGCATTACAGTCTCAAGGAGAGAGCCCTTGACAATTCTCAAATGTCACTCTTTAGATCCCTACACCAGCAACCACCCTAACTCAGCCAAGCTCAGGGTCCAAGCTGGCTTGTCTTGCAGGGAACTAGGAAAGCCAGTAGTGGTTCTGATTGGGAAGTGAAGTCACACAGGGTCAAGCTACAGGGCCCTCAGTCCATGAATTACTTTGTGCCCACCAGTTTGACTCTTCTCTTCCCCTAGGCTTGAGGCTTCAAGACTAGCAAAGGTGCCCCCCAGACTCAGGACAGGATTCCAGGCTGCTGGCACCTCTTTCCACAAGGGCATCCCCCCCTGGATCTCACAGCACAGAGCCCTCTGGCTGCTTTCCAGCTGCTGCTGCTGGGCAGGCAGGGAGCTAGCTCTGTGGGGAGCGGGGAGGGTCCTCTCTTCCTCAAGGAGTTCCTGCAAGATCTCTGGCCTGGGTTCATCCTTTTGAGCCCGATGACCTGGGCTCACTGGTCACCGTCTGCAGCCATAGCTAACACGGAAGTTTCAGTTTCTCCTTGCACCAAATGGCCTTTGGCTCTGCATCTGTCTTTAGGAACACCACACTCCTTTGGTCCAGCTCCAGCCTCTGCATCAAGGCCCTGGGATTTTTATCCGTGGTCTGGCAAAGATGTCAGTGTGAGGACTGTCCATTCTTTTCCCACTCCAGCTTCAGAGGCCTGTGGAATGGTGAACTCCCACGTACAGGAGTGCAAATCCAAGCTCCGCCTCCCTGCTGGTGTACAGGACAGGTATCATCACCTTCCCACCAGTGTTATTAGGACTATTTGGTTTTGTCCAGGTTTGTCCAATCAGAAGGGATTTCTACTAAATTCAACTGTATCCTTTATTGTCTTTATCTCCTCCGGGCAAGAAAGCGCCCTGCCAATATCTTACAAACTACCCACTGTAACAACAGACAACAGCTTGTACCTTCAGTACTGGACACTGACCTACACTTTTATAAAGCCCAGATCAGACTCTGCTGCTCTACAGTACACTTCAGAAACACCCTTACCCTACCTGCAGAAACATACGTCATGGTGAGAGCCCATGGCTTCTGAGAACATAGTCCACACAGGATCCCAAAGTCTCATTTGTGAACTGGGACTTTTATATCTGAGACATGTGACCATCAAATGATCTAATCCAGACACTCCAGAAACTAGTGAAGTTCTATCTCATGTGACTTCAGACACAATAGCACGCATCCTCCCCTGGTTCCCGAATCTTGTGAGTCACAGCCTCTTACTTTAGCTTGAGAATTGGACTACACCATAACCCTCTAAAGATGGAAAGAACATGGTTTTTTAAGCCCACACTCGAAGCTCTGGTAGCTCCATACAATTTGGAAAACTACTTTGAGCAGGAAAATTGTCAGCCGTAGTGATTGATAGTCTCAGCTGGGAGAAGAGAACAGGAAGTACTTTAGGGAGTCAGAAGTGGGACAAGAGCTCGGAAGGCCTAAGGGTCCAGTTACCTGGACTAAATGTGACTTTTTCAGCAAGTGATGTGCCCTTAAGCATTCCTCCCCTACTTTGTATGTCTATAGGTCTGTCAAATAGGTTTATTAGTAATACACAATGGCTCAGCTTGTTACATAATTTGCCTTACAAGGGGCCTGCCTATATCCAGATCTTAGTCCTAACAGACTTCACACAAATCTAAATATTTCAGAGTGAACTAGGAGTTTAGTCTGCCCTTGACAAGAGACGGTATCCATCTGAAGTCAAATGAAGGCGCAGTGAATCACCTTAGTGTGAATGCAATACTCCCCACTCGACAAACGGAACTTAACGACAGATTGCAGGGTTCAACTAGAGTTCCTAGGCCTCTTCCAAGTCCGGATGAGCAGCCCTGACCCCAGGGGTGTACAGTGGCCCTTCCTTCCCATCCACACTCCCACACCCCACCCACTTTAGGGACCTTTAGGTATAGCTGTGGACTCCAAGATACTGGCCCAAGCTCCTTTATAGCCACTGCAAAGAGCTTCCCTTTAGGCCCACTCCCCTAACCGGGTCTCTCCTCACTGGCCTAAGACCCTAAGAGTAAGCTAGGAGTCTTTTCAGCAGAGAATTTCCTCTGGCCTTAGAGAAGAGTCAGGAGTCTGGAATCTGAGTAGTCAGCCCTTTGAACTTGCAAGTCTGAAGAAAACCAAAGGAGGCCCTTTAAACTCAGCAGTATCCAGTTGCATAGTAGAGGGCTCCCTTGTCCAGGTGTGAAGGCAGAGCAGACTAAAGGCCCTCTCCAGATCAATCTGCCTTTCCTTCAGATGTGACTGCTTAATTAAATAATTAAACACCCAGTGGAAGAGAGGACTCCAGCCTGGAAGGACGGGAGGAAATGAGTTGAAATGCGTGCAGCTATTTGGGGTTAGGGGATGGGGTGAAAGAAAAGGGCCAGTGTCCAACAATGGATGAGCTGAATGATGTTCTGCAGGCCAGAAGAAAGAGATCCTTGCCTTGGGAAACGAATCGGGCTTTACACTCTTCTTTGTTTTTATAATACTTCTGCAGAGGCCTCCTAAAAAGCCTAACCGGGCACTGGTAGAGGTACCCGGGGAAGAGGAAGTTAAACTAAGGCGGGCCATAGGAGGCTTAAGCTGCTCTCTTGATGAGGGCTCTGGGCGTCAGAAGAGAGAATAGCAGTAGGGGCGTCACTTCCGAAGCTCTCTTGCTATCATTTTTCCCCTTTCTCAAGTTTGTCAGTCTCTGAGGACAGAGCCTTCCCACATGGCCTTACCTGGCAGGTAAAAACTGTGCAGCATTGCTGCACGTGGCGCCTGCAGTCAGACCCTCAACAAGAACAGAACCTAAACTGAGAGCCAGGCGGTTCCCCACCACCCCGCCAACTTGATTAAGTTGGGGGTTCCGCAGCAGCCGCCTGCCAGGAGCCCAAAGGCAAAAGCCGACAGGGCCGAGGGAAAGGGGCGGGGGGGGGGGGAGCTGTGAGAAAAACTGACAAGAGCCCAAGAACCAAGCCCAGGCCTTCTCTGAGATATCCGGAGTCTGCGATCGAAGATTGCCCAGCTCCCCAGGTGCAAAACGACCCGTGCCCTGAAGGGACCTGGAGGAAACTCAGCACGCCACCGGGCAGGCTTGTTGGGATGGGAAGGATCCAGGACGCGAACACCAGGCTGTGCGCTGGATAAACGCGGCCACTCACCTAGCAACAGCAGCTTGAGCTCGCGGCGCGCGTCCTTCTTGTCGCGGCGAAGCTGCCTTTCGATCTCCGCGCTGATGCGCTGCGACTCTTTCTCCTCCGCAGATAGACAGCAGCAGCCGGCCATGGCTTGCCACCTCGACGGAACGACGGGGACCTGGAGCTTAACGCCCGGCCGTGCGGATTATCCTCGCCAGACGCAGGGTTTGAAGAGGAAACCACCTGAGCCGACTGTGCTTTGGAGTAAGAGGCTCGGACCTAACGCTTTCTCGAAGGCAGTTCCGAGGTCCGGCGAGTCCTGAGCGCTTGTGTGGTCCGGGATCAGACACCCAACCCCGCGCTTGGGAGGGAGAGAAGAGCGAGTTGGGCGGTGTGAGTGGCGCTGTCTGCAGAAGACGTGCGTCCCGCGGACACCGTAGCTGGGTACCTAGGTAGGCAACTGCACACCGCGAATCAAAAGTTGTCCGGGACTGTAGGGTGTCGCAGGCTAGCAGCAGCTGTGGCGTGGCTTGCAGATAAAGGGCCAGCTAGCCCCTGTTTGCAAAGTTCCGAAAACCTCAACCCTTAGACTTTTGGCGAATGGAAGGTTCCTCCAGCACTGATGGCTCTATGTGACAGGAGGAGGCGGGGCGTCTCGAACCTGCAGCCTAGGCGTCTGCAGGAGTTGCCTGAAGACCTACCCCAAGCCGAAGGTGCCTGGGGACAAAGGAGAGCAACAAGAGGCTGGGGCGCAGAGCAGTCTCACTCACACCTTGCCTCCTTGGCGGTGGCGCCCTGGTGCAGGCAGGGCCACTTGCCAAGCTTGCTGTAACCAGCAGGCACTGGCTGCCAGCCCCCTTCCCGCTGCCAGATCCGGGTTCCGACAGGTGAGGGAGTTTCGTCAACTCCCAGCCTCAGTGCCAGGGGTGGAGGCAGCGCACTAGCAGACCCGAGCCATTCGTCTGCAGCCGGGTCACACACCGCATGCCAGCAGCTAGGCTCAGGCCTCTCTTCCCACCTGAGGCTGAGCTTTGCCCACCAGCTTCTCCACTGCTCACACTTGGGGTTTCTAGACTGGCTCCCTCCGCTTCCCGGATGCCACAGCTCAATTTGGGCTTAGCGCGCAAGCCGTGGGTCAGCTCGAAGCTTGCCTGCCTAGTGCAGATGGGCCCGCTGGCTGGCGTAGGAACTGCAGCTGCCTCCGGGGTCTGGCGAAAGAGCAGAGGGCTAGTTAACGCCTCCTAGCCTGTCCTACCTCCTGGCACCGGATGAGGGGGCCGGGGACTGAAGGGGTGAGGGTGGAAAAAACGGCTGGCTGCTTTGCATTTGATGATGGAAAAGACTTCTCCGCTTTGTGGAAAGAGTTGGCACCTTCTCGACACACCTGGCCAGTTCCCTGCCCAGCCCTGCAGCCAGACTGCCGCCTCGGGACAGCTCCTGGAACTCTGCGTGTAGATGTGGGAAATCTGAAAGCACCCTCAACAACTCAAATGGCAAGGCACAAAGCAAATTACTCCCGCTGATTTTGCCTGTGCAGATTTTAAGATGCAGATAAGGGATCCTGCGGGGCCACAGCAAAGACTCTTCTATTCAAGTTGGCATGTGACATGTGCACACTTACGGAATCAGACGCTAATGCTTCCTCTGCGAAGAGCAATTGAAGCAGGAGTGGGGCGCTGTGGTCCTTATATAAGAACTTGGCAGCTAATGCTATCTGGCTGCATAGTCTTGTTTACTTTACAATTTAAGAAGTGCGGACCAATCAAGCTTTAAAATGCCCTGTATTTTAGTATCCTTCCAAGCATAAATTGACGACAACAGTGTCCTCTACTGGAAAGTTTCTGGATTTTTTTTTTCTCGGCAATCTGTTGCCCACTTTTTCCCTTGGCTCCTACAGGTGTCGAGAACACCACCCCTTGGCTTCTCTAACTAACGCCTCAATCACAGTTTTTAGTCTTCCATAGATATTAAAACCAGAGCCAACCTGAATTCCAAGTTAACTGGAATAACTGACCCGTTCAGTTTCCAGTTACTAGCCTTCCAAAACAGATCGTGACAGATCGTCCCTGGTGAATTTGGCGGTAGCTACCGGAAGCCCTCAGTGTTCCCATTCACTTTGATCAAACCTGTAATCCTTCTATAGGTCATGGTGCTGAAGAAACCCCACAGGTTTATAGGCGAAGATTTCTATCTTCAGCTAACAATAAAAACTCAATGAGTAAAATGTCAACAGCAGGAAATAAGCCAAATTAACTATGTTTTGTCTACATAGGACAATATTATGTATCCATTAAGGTAATGTATGAGTAACATTATGTCCCAATGAATAACACCTTATGATGTTTTGGTGAATGTCAGTCTGCATATATCATGGTGGTGTCACCATCTACCTCAGGGCTGGGGATGTAGCTCAATGGTAAAGCACTTGCCCTCTGTGTACTTAACATCTAGCACTGGAAAAATAAAATCACACCATCCAATGGTAGCATAACCATCCTAGCTTGTATAAGGACACTCCAAAGCATCCATGAACCATTGTAGCTGAGTAGTGATGAACTCCTTACACTGTATTCCCACCATTCACTCATGATTACAGAAGAACAACAAACTGGGGAGAATCTTCAAAACACATCCAACAGAAAAGACAAAGCGCAAACACATAAGCAGTACAACAGAAATGGTATGGGGAGAATACACGCCTGCATTTTTAAGATCGTAGAATACATATAGCAGGAAGGTTAGTTGCTCTTGAGTCAAAACTGGCTGGCTGGTTTTAAGTTATGTGATAGAGTTACTCACAGCTTCTCCCATCATATTTAGATTGCACTTTCCTTAACTGAGCAGAGCAAAGGACTAGAATCCATTCAAGGGACTCACTCAACTCTAAATTCAATTGTTTCTTTGATGATTTTTCACACTTAGAAAAAGACAAGGGGCTGCAGAGCTGACTCAGCAGTTAAGAGCACTGGCTGCTCTTCTAGAGGACCAGGTTTGATTCCCAGCACTCACATGGTAGCTCACAACTGTAAACTCCAGTTCCAGGGAATCCAACATCCTCTTCTTGCTTCTGCATGTGCTGCACACATGTGGTGTGCAGACATACATGTAGGCAAAATACTCATACACATAAAGCATTTTTAAAGATATTAAAATAAATGTAAACTTGACTTTGGGGCATCAAAAGCTCCTGAGAACAATACAACAGACAACACAAGGCAGTTAGTTTCCTAGTTCTGTATTTATTTGTTTCTCTTTCCCGTATTTTCTCTCAGTCCTAGGGCATGAGATCAGGATAATTTTATGTCATGATATTTGAAACATCTTTCCAGGAAAGGCAAGCTTTGAAGGAAGTACTTACCTAATGGACAGTACTTCTCATCATTCCCATCTACTGTAGTTGCACCTCATTCCTCACAGACTCCATCTTGGCTGCCAAGTGCTGGTCTCCAAAGTCAGATAACTGCACTGGTCCTCAGGATGCTCACTGAGTCCCTGCCAGCCCAATACCAGGCCCCGGGGAGTCTGGTAACAAGACGCACCGAGCTGTGGTCCACCAGAAAGAATTAAAGTCGAGACCTCGCTATCCTGTTTTCCAGAGGAAACATCACTCCATGACAGTGGTTTTCAGAAGCCAAAGCTAGTGTATCTCCCTTAGCTTAGCTTCCTTGCCTGCCTTGCTAATGAATTGCAGACAAATGTACTGTTGTGTCCTCTGAAGGCCTTGGTGCACCCTGTCCCCTTTTTCAGAAATGCCATCTCTTACCTCATAAAGTTAGGTCATTTCTTTTCCAAACACATTTCTTCTGAGAAGGCAGGCGCTCCACTCCTTCATTAGAAGCCTGTGTCCATCCCATCCCACCCTAGCACACCTGTCTATATCTGCTAATTCATGTTACTTGCAGGTAGTTTTTCTTGTTTAACCTGCTAGTCTTATACTAGCAAGTCTTAGCCAGGATGCATAAAACTGAAACCAAGGGAGAGAAAATCATCTAAGATGATTCTACTTGTAGTATAAGATGGTGGTGGTGGTGGTAGCATCCAGGCAGGCATGATGCAAGCAGAGCTGAGAGCTCAACAAGGCCACACCTCCTAATAGTGCCACTCCATGGCCCAAACATATGCAAACCATCATAATAATGATGATGATAATGTGAAGATAGAGAAAGTAGAAGTCAGAGAAAATGAGCACTTGCTTTAGAAAGAGCCCGCACATGGTTGCTGCCCATGCTCCCCTTAGAGAAAATGACTTCCCTGGTTGTAATGCAGAGCTGTAAGGGAAGGTACATCAGAGAGCTGGAAAGATGCTGTTCTCTTTGGGAAATGTATTACCTGAGAATTTAGGAAGAATTTACTATGCGATCCAGCTATCGTGTTTCTAGGGATATACCTGGAGCACTCTAAGTCACTGTACCACAGAGACTGTACACTCATGTTTACTCCTGCATAGTCGTTACAGCCAGGGCATGCAATCAGCTTAGGAGTCTACCAACAGGTAGATATGTACAATGTGAATGTATATACACTTTTATTTACCCATAAAATAAAAGTATGCTGTCTACTAGAAAAATGGATGTAAGTGCAGAACAGCATATTAAGCAAAATAAGCCAAACACTGACATAGAAATAGAACATTTTCTCATATTTGTGAGCCCTAGAACTTGGTATGCAGACCTAAATATCCACATGTACACGCACACACACACATGTACATGAACACAGAGAAAAAGAGTGTGTGTGAGAGATGAAGAAGAGAAGGAGGAGGAGGAGAAGAAGAAGAAGAAGAAGGAGGAGGAGGAGGAGGAGGAGGAGGAGAAGGAGGAGGAAGAGGGAGAGGGAGAGGGAGAAGGAGAGGGAGAGGGAGAGGGAAAAGGAGGAGGAGGAGGAGGAGGAAGAGGAAGAGGAGGAAGAGGAAGGAAGAAGGAAGACTTGCCAGAAAGGGAAGAAGGGATGTGTACCAAGGGACAGAACAGGAGAGAAGTACATGTGGCCACAGTACATGATGTATTTGAAAAAAAAAAAAAAATGGTCACAATGAAACCCAACACCATGTATGATGAATACCAGCAAAGTGTTTTGAACTGAAGAAAAAAGAGCACTTAGAAAAAAGAGGATAAAAGAGAGACCCAGTAGACGTTCACAAAGTTGGTGGCACTGAAGCTTTATGCCAGTTTTCCAGCTGTAGTTGTGACTCATTCCTGGGAATTACCAGTATTTCCTTTTTTTTTTTTTTTTTTTGGTTTTTCAAGACAGGGTTTCTCTGTGTAGCCCTGGCTGTCCTGGAACTCACTCTGTAGACCAGGTTGGCCTCGAACTCAGAAATCTGCCTGTCTCTGCCTCCCAAGTGCTGGGATTAAAGGCGGGTGCCACCACCGCCTGGCCAGTATTTCCTTAAAGAAAAAAGAGTCAAGGTATAAAGAGATGACAGTGAAGCACCTGCCATCCGCACCCTGCTCTGGCCCCCCAGATGAGTGTATCTGTGTAGGATGATCACAGAGATGGCCTGAGTGCACATGTGAGCAGTGACCCTTAGGGTCAGTGTCAGTGGGCTTGCTCCTCCACAACCGGCACAGACTGGGAATGACTCCTGGTTTTCCAATTCATTTTATTGAGTCTGATGTGTTTCCAGTCTTCCATTCAGTTTTCAAGTCCACTGTGTTCTCTGAAACAGCTTGACTCTCTCCCCTTCAGTCTGGGATCCACTCTGTCATCATCTGAGCTCAGCAGGTGAAGACTGATAGAGTATTGCTGGCCGTGTAGATGAGGAGAATAATAACTGGAGTGCACAGCATCTATTTTTCTATGGCAATCCGCATGGCATGTCAATGTATTGCTCCACAGTATTCTCTGTTGAAAGCCCACAGACTGTTTATTCAATGTGTCCAATGGGGAGAGCAAGAACAATGGACACAAAAGGCTGTCATCCAACACACATGGCTGTAAATAGGCAGGAATGGGGATCCCTTGGTTTGGGAATCTGACTTTTTATGAGAGTTGAGGATTTAAAGAACTTAAGAAAGAGGAATCTTTTTTTTTATTAGATATTTTCTTTATTTACATGTAAATTTCTCCTTTCCCAGGTTCCCCTCCAAAAAACAAACAAACAAACAAAAACAACAAGAACAAACCCCTTTTGCCTCCCCCCTCCCCATGCCTGCCACCCCACCCTCTCCCACTTATTGGCCCTGGCATTCCCCTACACTGGGGCATAAAACCTTCACAAGGCCGAGGTCCTTTCCTCCTATTGATGATCGAATTTGCAATCCTCTACTATACACATGCTGCCAGAACATTCAGTCCCACCCTGTATAGTCCTTGATTGGTGGTTGGGTCCCTGGGAGCTCTGAGGGTACTAGTTAGTAATTGTTGTTCATCCTAAGGGGCTGCAAACCCTTCAGCTCCATAGAACCTTTCTCTAACTCCTTCATTGGGGACCGTGTACTCAGTTCAATGAATGGCTGTGAGCCT
>JADRCD010217515.1:18433-47972 GCA_019843815.1 Montemys delectorum
TGTGTGTGTGTGTGTGTGTGTGTGTGTGTGTGTGTGTGTGTGTGTGTTGGCGGGTAGTGAGTTCATGGTCTTCTTGAGATAAAAGTTGAGAGCCCTGGAAGGAAAGGAAGAAAGAAGGAAAGAAAGAAAGAAAGGAAGGAAGGAAGGAAGGAAGGAAGGAAGGAAGGAAGGAGGGAAGGAGGGAGGAGAAAAGAAATTAAAACAAAGGAAGGAATGCAGGAGGAGGGAGGGAAAGAGGGAGGGAACGGAGTGAAAATAATATGTAAAGTAACAATATTAAATTTTCTAGAAATCAGTTAAGATGGTTAAGTTTACAATGATTTATTTATGTATTTTAAATGAGTTATGCAGAAATAGTTTGGGGGGAGCACATTAATTCCCTTAGTACCTAATGTTCTCTGGAAAAATCTTAGCTTATGCAATGACTCAAAGGACATATTATTCTGTGATTGATAATTTTTATCTTGATCTTATAGTCATAAAACATTTTATAGAAACTTTCTAAAAGTTCTTCAAATAATAGATGAATAACAAAACCATTTCTTTTGATATTTTCAGTCACAATTAATTTCAATTTCAAACATGAGAATCTAAAATCTGTTTGCTAGCACTAATTTCAAATAGTGTCTCTTAACATTTCAGTACAAGCAAATGTTATATTCCTGAAGGTCTTTGAGTCTAAGTCAGTCAGTCAGTCTTGCCTGAGATGTAGACCACTTATCCACATGTGGATTGATTTAAATGGCCAGGGCACTGACTGACGCTTCTATAGCATGTAATGATTCTAAATTGAGGTCATGCGTTCCTTTACGAATAATTCTACAAATGGTCGAGGTATGTGTATCTCAGTCTCCTTTGCTTTTTTTCTTTAAAAAAAATAAAATCTTCCAGAAATCTTAAACACTGTCATCATTAAAAGTACTTCCTATGCCTGTATATCTATATTATTAAAAAAAAAATATAAGGCTCAGAAATACAAAGTAGGCTGCTGAAATCTCATAGTTCTAGAGGACAGGTTCAAACTGGTAGTTAATTGCCTTTGGATCTGCTATCTACCTATATGCATGGCTTGGATATCAAGACAGAGAGAAATGGGAGTATGTGTCTGTGTCAGAGGGGAAGTGGATATGCAGGTAATAAAATGATGTAAAAAGGGTTGGAAGCACTGAAATATATTTTTACAAGGATTGACTTTTGTATATATATTTTTTTAATCTGTGTTTTTCTGCGCTGGTAGAGAGCAGAAAGGATATTGGATTCTCTGGAGATGTGCATGCTGAGAATCTAGCTTGTGTCTTTTAGAAGGCAGCAAGTGCTCTTAATCAGTGAGCCACCTCTCTAGTTCCCTAGAACTGATTTTTTGATGTCTTTTCCCTAGTACTTTTACTTGTGATCACTTTAATAATCTAGTTTGTCTTTTAAAATCATCTCCTTTTTCAAAAATGATAGCCTTGACTTGACAGTCTCTCAATGCCTTCTGCAAATAACCCAAGATAGTAAATTCTAACTAACCAACCAAAATTATTGAAATGTTTCCATTGCTTTAAGCACACCTTGAATAATTATTGATTGAATTTCTGAACTGTTTGGTGTCTTTCCATAGCTATTATAAATGATAAATGATATGAAATCAACCAGGCATTCTTCTTGAGTCCTAGAGGACCCTCATTAAGTAAATCAAATATCAGCACAAACTGACTAAAAATAGATCGATAAATTCACATTAAGGATTGGATATCCTGAGGTGTTTGCTTTTTTGTGTGTATTGCTATACATATACCACATCTACCTCTTCTCTGTAGGTTTTCCTTGTATGTTTTTTGTTGCACATGGTCAAAGGTGGATCAAAAATAATACAAGAAATGAAACACTTCATAGTTTCCAGACCATTCTGAGTAGCTCAAAGGTACTCAGATCTCTCCTTTTGCTCATGAATTGTCTATTGTCCAAATTATACTCTAGCATACAATAGTAGCCTGTTAGTAGCCATGTTGTTTGACTAATTATTACAATACTTCAGAGTATTGAAGCTTGTGACTCTCTGTGGTTTCAAATAATCAATTGGGACCTTAGAATGCTTCTTCCAAGGATAAGGGCACCTACTCTTATTGCAATATTGAAATTTATGTTTCAATATTTTGAAATATTATTTCAATTTTTCAAAATTAAGTATTGAAAATATTTAAATAGCATATCCCTTTTTAAGCAAAAACTATATTTATCTATCATTGGGACTACTGTTTTATATTGTGCTTGCTTAAGTGATTGGCTTATTACAATTCAAAAACATTTTCCTGGTAGTTAGAAGACATAGAATGCATGAAGTCATTAGTTCAATGCATGTTTTTAAACCTTCCCCCAATTCTAGAAAGAACATATTAAGATCTTCTTTTCATACATGAAGAAAAACAAGGCAGTCTTTAGCTGAGTGCTCACATCCTATACCTACTAATAGCATAACAAGTTCATCTGTTTTCTAATTCCCAAACCTCTACTGATAATTTATATTTCATACTCCATCCAGAGTGTTAATATGAGTGAGCAATTAAGAGGCTTTTGTCGTCTCTAATGGAAGAGTCTGTACAGTCATCTAGGGCTTATGAGTGATTTTTCGTTTTCGGTCCTTTTTCTTCCATACAAACCAAGGGCAGGGCAGAAATACAAGTATTTTAAACGTAGATTAGTGGTTCTAGCTACCTCCTGTTTTGTTTAGATTGCTACTTCATCAAACTCTGTAGTTTATTAAAGAAAAGTACAACTTTGAATGGATTGTGAGTTTTATACTTCACTTAATTTCTCTGGGATACACTATTTTGGGAGTATTTGTATTGTTTGATTTAAGAAGAAAATTATAAACATTCACAGGGCAGAAAAAAAAAAGCTTCCTTCTTACGGCCTTTAGGCAACGTATCCTTTTTCATAAACTCCAAACTAGACTTTAAACATTTTCAGAACAGAGGCAATGTATATTTGTGTTGCATTACATACATGCTGTCTACAATTCAGGATTTTAGCAAAGGCTTACTAAATTAGACTCCACACATAAGCCACTTTGAGAACAACCATCCCCTGTAAGCAGGGAGACATGCGTTTACTGGCCGCATAGAAGGGAAGGAATATACTTGATCCTTGGAGCCTTCAGAAAGGTTTGAGTCATGAAGGGAAATCAGAGGAGTAAGTCTGGAAGTAGTAGGGAAGGTAGAACAAATGTTCTTAAAATACTAGATTAAAAGAAACAAATAAAATTTATACATATTCTAATGGATAACATGAAATTTTGAAAAGATGTATATTGTGGAATAATTAAACAAGTCTCAGATTTTAATTTTTGTAGTAAGTACACGTAAAATCTGCTTCCAACATTTTCAAGTATGTAGCACATTCACTGTAGTCAGCCTGTTGTACAAAAAGATGTCTGATGCATATTCCTGCTGTCCCACGGAAATTTAGTAGCATCTGGACAACAGTTTCCTAATCGTTCCCACAGCATGGCCTTTCCCATGCTCTCTTTCTGTGAGTTTCAATCTATACATTCCTCATGCAAGCAAGATTGTGCAGTATGTGACTCTATGTGCTCAGATTACTTCATTTAACCTATAACACCCCCCCCCCAGGTTAATCTACTTATGTATGTCACCACAAAAATTGGGATTTCTTTCCTCTTCCGAGGTGAATTACACACACACACATACACACACACACACACACACACACACACACACACACACACACGCACGCACACACACACACAGACACACTCCACATTTCCTTTACCCATTCATTCAATTACATATTGGGTTTATTACATATCCATAAGCCCAGTCAGTATCACATATCCTGTTGTCTATAGTGAGTGAACTAAACCAAACATTTGATTGAAATATCTCTTTAACTACTACTTATATCAGTTAGGATGTGGTTCACTTGAACATGGTGCCAAAGATTTCTGTTTTATAATAAATCTGAGTAAGGGCAATGTTTAAATTAGGCTGAGTGAACAAGACTTTTGTTTCCTTCTGAGATCACCAGTAGGAATTCAGCATTCCATGTTGGCAATTTACTTACAAAGAGTCAACATTTGCTAGAATGAAAACAAAACAAAACCAAACAAAATTGAAAATTCCAGCAAGTAGATGGATCCAATGAATGCGGAAAGGTAACAGAAACACCTCATGGCTACAAAGAAAGACCTAATAAAATAAAATAAATACTTTAGTATAGTGAGATTGAAAGAAAAGATGTGACAGTCTCTATATAGGATATCATTATTAATAGGATCTTGATTTTAAAATAAGCAATAGACATAGGGAATTCATTAAAATGGAGCAAAGCCTTGTGTAATATGATATTTCATAAGTGAGTTTATGGGCATAGTTCCACTGTATAAACATAAAGTGTGTATGTATGTATGTATGTATGTATGCATGTATGTATGTATGTATGTATGTATGTAGACAAATCATAGTTTGGGTTGTTTACATGAAACAGATAATTTTGTGATTACATTTCTGATTCTGTATCATTTACAGAATTTTTTTCCTGCAGTTGTTGGGCAACAAGCACAGACATTTTAAGAGTCTGCAGATGCCATAATTAAAGTTAGTAATCAGTGTAGAAATCAACATATAAATAACAAGAAGACATAAAGGTCAGAGAAATGGTACAGCATCACCATGCAATCCTGCTTGCTTTGACAGAAAGAAAGAGCCTTCTGCAGTTCAAAGCATATCATTCTATTCATATGTTCAAATAAAATATGAAAAAAGAAAATTCTCTCCAAATGATTAATGTAACATTTTGCACAGGACATATGGATACTCTTACATTTTAGTGGAGGAATGGAGACTTACCTGGAAACAATTATGGGAACTTTGGCAAAACGGAAGGGAGGTATTCATTTATTTTGTTATATATATATACATATATATAGTTATAAATATACATATATATGCATATATAAATCATATTTGTTTCAGGCTTTTAAAAATCCTCAAAAAATAAGATATGAGTAATTTCCATCAATAAGGATTAATTGCATTAAAATAACACAATAAAACACACACCTCCCAATTTGAGGAACTCACTTTTTTTTAAATTATTTTTTAACATTATAATTGTTTTCTTCTTTTATTAGATATTTTCTTTATTTACATTTCAAATGTTCTCCCTTTTCCTGGATTCCCCTCTGGAAAAAAATTCTATCCCCTCCCCTCTACCCCTGCTCACAAACCCACCCTACTTCCTGGCCCTGGCATTCTCCTACACTGGGGCATAGAGCCTTCACTAGACCAAGGGCCTCTCCTCCCATGAATGATCGACTAGGCCATCCTCTGCTACATATGTTACTGGAGCCATGAGTCCCACCATGTGTATTCTTGGTTGGTAGTTTAATCTCTGGGAGCTCTGAGGGTACTAGTTAGTTTATATTCTTGTTTGTCTTAAGGGGCTGTAAACCCTTCAGCTCCTTGGGTCCTTTCTCTAGCTCCTTCATTGGGGACCCTGTACTCTGTCCAATGGATGGCTGTGAGCCTCTACTTCTTTATTTTTCTGGTACTGTCAGAGCCTCTCAGGAGACAGCTATATTAGGCTCCTGTCACCCAGCACTTGCTGGCTTCCACAATTGTATCTGGGTTTGGTGATTGTATATGGAAAAGATTCCCAGGTAGAGCAGTCTCTGGATTGTCCTTCCTTCAGTCTCTGCCCCCTACTTTGGCTCTGCAACTCCTTCCATGAGTATTTTGTTCCCCCTTCTAAGAAAGACCTAAGTATCCACACTTTGGTCTTCCTTCTTCTTGAGTTTTTTGTGGTTTGTGGATTGTATCTTGGGTATTCTGAGCTTCTGGGCTAATATCCACTTATCAGTGAACCATACAATGTGTATTCTTTTGTGATTGGGTTACCTTACTTAGAATGATAGCCCCCAGATTCATCCATTGGGAAACTCACTTTTAAGTACGGATTTCAATGTATGCTGAGGAACACTTGAGGGCTGGCATCTTCTTGGCCTGAAATTTACTTGTACTCTTCCTTAGTGAAGCTCCTCCTCCCCCCGTGTATAATTTGTATTTCCTTTGCAGACATACAGTTCTCCAAGGGTGAACCACCGAGACTTTGTACATTAACACCTGCCCCATGAAATTGTGAGATTTTTGAAGCAGTGTTCTTTGTTAGCACAGCTTTGCTTCACCAGTGAATTTTTATATATCACAAAAGATCTAGTTCTTACTCTTATATCCTAGGTCAGAGTAGTCACACATAACATATGATTAATAAGACTAATAAAGAAAAAAAATAATTGAATGAATATCTTGCTGCTTATATGTTATACAGATGCACGATGATTTGGATTGGAAAATTTACTTTTTAATTACAAGCTTATTCTTTTCATGAAAATAAAATAGTATCTTACAACTTACTCTGCAAGAAGTATTTAAGTTGTATCAATAAATGAAGATGTGTTTGATTAGGGAAATGCTTGAATTGCTACAGTAATATTTATTTCTTCAAGTTCTACTTTTGATTAAGCCTTAAAGAAGACTTAAGCCTTTCAAGTGAATGTGTAGCAATGTTCTTCTCTATGTAAATTTTATTGTGAAGGTAATACAGTCAGAATTATAATTACTCAGTTTAGCATAACTGCTATATATATATATATATATACATATATATACAAATATTATTATAAATAGTTTGTACATATGAAATGCTTTTAAATTTAACAAGTCTTCCCATAAAGTCAAGATTCTTAGAAAAATTTTGATAGAAAAGGAGTACAGTTTGAATTGTCCAATGATTTTTAGTTGTTGGGTCTGATCTTGAGTGCATCTGGACCAATATTTCACCATTAAAGAAAACTGATTATCCCTGGTCCAGAAACTACAGAGTCCAATAGATCTTCAACTGGGGGTGGAACATCACGTCTATCTCCTTGTTTCCATGTGGGGACTTAAGTTAGGGTAGGTTGTGTGCATCCTATCACAATTGCTGTGAGTTCATATGTACGATTGCCATGTTCTTTGAAAATAGTTGCCTTGAAGATTTCTACCTTTGATCCTTCTTTAAAGATTCCTGAGCCTTGATGGGAAGAATATAGTATTATAAATATGGAAAGATAAATAATAAAACAAGAAGTATTAACCGGGTAGGAAATGGGAGGGCAGGGAGGAGTAAGGAATATGGGGAAGGGTAATTAACATTAAAGATCTTTTAAGCCATATGGAAATTTACTTCCAAAATATATACATATATACAAACAAAAACCCCTTCAATGAAGTTACCCTATGATGATATGAAAATATCTTAAGAAGATACCACACATTATCAAATAAAACTCCCAGTCCTACAAATGGTTTACCTGTTTATCAGCTGTTGGAGTCCTTTCACAGAGAATCTCCAACACAGACTTCACTCCTGGTAATCCTTTAGAACTTGAAAGTAAAATCTTATTGCTAAATCACCACTTAATGAGCCATAAACAGGGAATCAAAGGGGGAAGATTCATTCTTATTAGCTAGCTTTCATATTAAAGAAGGAGCTATACACACTACCAATGGAGAAAATTAAGCATCAATCTTATCCAACTGTGAACTCTGTGAATTAAGATGTACTGATTGGTTCAACAGTGGCATCACTATTATGAGAGTGAGCACCTAATGTCTGGTTGAATTTATGGGCTGCTCCACAAGATGAAGTTCAGACCTGTCACTGTTAATGAGTCTGAGAACCAGAGACTAGATTGGTCATAGACACTTACTCATAGGCACATAGACACAGGCATATCACACAACCCAATAGTTGTGCTAAATAGACATTTTATTAAAATGACTATGATTTATTGCTTTACCCATAAATACAACCATTCTCAACTCTCAACAGAAAGCTGCTTCTTATACTAGATCAGAATAACATAGATGTACAATTGCTCAACATGGAGAGAATATCAAACTTCAGCTCTAAATGAGGATTCTATTTCATCACTACTCTTTAAGAGAGAGCTACTTCTGAGACTGATACTCGGCAATAAACCATAATATAATTACATAAACTAGGAGGATTCCTAGGACACTAATTGATTGGATTAGACAGAAACACTGCAGTCCATCATTGAATCGTTGTTAGACATACGTACTTATACAGATTTTACCTTATTGATAAAGGAATGAAAATTTTCAGAAACATAAATTAATGTATCAATGGTTTTCTTGGTTTGTAGACATAGATTTTGGAATAATATTTTAATAATGTGAACTAATATACATTTTCCATATTTCATATAACAAGAGTAACAACTAGAAATCAATTACAGTAAAGTAATAGCTACATTCATTCACTCATTCATTTATGTACATATGTGTGCATGTGTGGATAGAAGCAACAAAAGAGTATCAGATATATCAGAATTGATGGAATTGTGGGGATTTTCAAGAGAGAAGTCTCATTATAAAGGTAATGGGATACAAACTCTGTTCTTCAATGATTGTAGCAAGTGCTCCCAAAGCTGAATCACTTCCAGATCCTATTCATTATTTCATGCAATGTTTGATATGAAGTTACCTTAAATAGATCTTTTGCAGGAGGAGCAGAGAGTTTCCTAGTAGAATGGTCACGTATTTTCTGAGGTAAATCACCACTGCCTGGTTATCCTTTTTATCATTTAGAATAGCTTCTTCAGTTACTCACATACATTTATAATCAAATACACTCACATCTAACCAGTATTAGATTTACTTGTTGAGAATATGCTTTCTATACCAAGACAAATTTGGAAAATAGCATTATATTCCTCTAGTATAGCTAATCATTGTGCAATCTGTGTCCATCAGCTGATCTTGATGGAGAATTAGGCTAAATACAAAAGAAAGATGATCATGTGAAAATGAAGAGCTTAGACATGTGAGTATCAGCCTAAGGTTTTCTTATTATTCTTGTAGCATTTAGGTTTTGTATCTGGAGTTAATTCAGGTGAAACATGAGGTAATTAGGACTAATCCTCATGGCCTCCTGCTGGCCTGTTGCCTCCTAGGCCACTGGCTAAACCAAACTATTTTCATAAGCTCACAGAGACAATCAGATTTTACAGAACTGACAGGAGTATTTCAACCAAAACATTTCCATCAACTTCTTGAACAGTTAAAAAAAAAAAAACAAGACTTTATTTTAATACAAAGTTGATCATAGACAGTATAATAGGGTTTATGTTTTCTCACTGTATATAAATCAAATTTAATTTGTAGTGTTACAAACCTTTCACTTTCAATATACTGAAATGAAATATTCTTTTCTCTGTGTTCAGTGTAAAGTTTTACCCATGAATTATACATTTATAATTGTACAATAGTAATTGGAAAGAGGGAAGAGGAGTGACAAAATAAAACTTCCCTGAAATCTGTGCCACTGTTTTATACTTTGAGAACATTCTTGAATCTACACTGCAGTCAATGCCTTAATTATGTACTAAATGACTTGTTAGATATAAAATAAATACATCTAAGAATGTTCTGTTTGACTATACCTAAATTGTGTTTGTGTGTATGTGTGTGTGTACTGTTTTCTTTTTTTTTTTTTATTTACTATCCTTGGTAGACTTCTTTAAGTTGAGCAAAAGCCACGTGATGCACATAGAAACACATTGCTTTATTTCTAACTTACCAACAAGCATAGAATTGGTAATCTTCCAAGAACCATTGATTAAGATGTTAACATTTTAGAACTGAGGGGACCCTATATAAATTAATTGACCAATTGCAGGTATGCAAACATGCCATTCATAAAAGAATAAGCTTAGGAAGTTTTTTTTTTTATTATTTTACAACATTCTTTCAAGCCCAAGGCTAAAAGTTGTATCATTATAAGTTTGAGCTTTTGCTGCTTTTTCTACTGATCATAATTTTTATGTCTATTCTATTTAGCCTACAGATTTCTTCTTTCTCATTTCTTTAAACATACTTTTTAAAAATTGTTAATAATTACATCTCTTAGATACATAGACATGCATAGTACATTTTATTAAGAATAAAATTTCCCTTGCTCAGTAAGCCAGTGAAAACTACAGAACCATTAAAATTCAATTGATTTTTGCTAATCACACCTCCTGTTAGAGAATCTGAAGCCCTTAGTATTTATTAGGATGCATGTGTGGCCAAATCAAAACTATTATTTCACAATCAACTAGAATATCTTCAAATACCTAAGTCTTACATTTTGGTAAATGAAAGAAAAAAATGGTTTTCTGCTGAAGGTTTAACTATGAAAGGAAACCTATGGCAGTGTTGTTTGTGTTTCTTTAGTGAATTGTGGGTCAGTTTCTTAGAATGCAAGTAGGCCTTTATCCTGCCCAACTGCATGGGGAACATTTGCACCCTGGCATTTACGAATATATCAGATAAGAATTTTCTATTGATCCCAGTGGCAAGGATGAGTGCGCCAGGAGAATAAATAAGTCGCTTTTATGAGGCTCCCTGTCATGAAGGATTTAGTTGTTTCATTTGCAGATTCCTGTAAATGTTCACCAGATTCATGACCAGTAATTTTCATAGAAGAAGGACTAGACCATGCGTAAGCAAATGGCTCTCTGTAGCCAAGTAGCATTAAAAATGTTCTAGAAGCTCAATTGATTTGTATAAAGCTACTGAGCTCACTCCATTGTGTGTGTGTAGCTAATATTTCCAATTCCCAGGCCAAGTGAAGGATCAGAGTAAATAACAAGAAGCAAATACAAGATCTCAAGCACTAATTTTCATCATGGAACTTCCTTTATCCAGATTAAGTAGAAGTCCTGAGATGTTCACATTTAGAAAAGAAAACTAATAGTAAACTAGAAATCACTCTACATAACTAGAATATTGTTTGCTAATGTTTACTTTGTTGATTGGATTATCTTCTCAATCATTAGTAAATTGCATGCAATAACTAATACACATACCTTTTGAAAAGGTAACTGTTTTAAGCATATGTATCAAATATTACTAAATTGATTTTTTGAGTGAATAACTATATGAAGAATTATTCAAAAACCCACTTGAGAAATGTCAGATGTGTTAGTATATTTGTCCATGGAGTACTTTACCCTGAATTCAAGTTTTTCATTTACATGTTAATATTTAAATCTATTGTCCTTGATATAAGGCTTCCATTATTACAATTGTTCATATTATTAATTTAGGGGTATGTATTAGAAATATTCAGGCGATAGAGTGTCATGACTCCCAGAACCAGGTGATAGAGTGTCATAACTCCCAGAAAGATTTCTCATTTAGAAGAGAAAAATAAGAACTAATATGGAATATGCCAGGTTAATATACAGCTTTAAATGTACTTTCCAGACACTACTCTCAGAATCTTTTTGCAAAGTAAATCTAGCAAAGCAAACTGACCATTTTATATACATCTTGACAAAAAGACCAAGTATTTACTGCTATTTGTATCAAATTCTGTCTGGAGTTGATACCTATGGAACTCTAGGGTAAATTTCCTGTTGGGAACTCCAAGTTTAGTTCTAAGCCAACACACTGAAAAGTGTGATTATGCTGTGTGTGCCTTCACATCTCATACTATTTCTTATATGACTTATTCTGGAACATTTGTGAAGAAGAATACAATATAAATAGAGTTCTCCCTTCCCCTCAAACACAGGAAAAGAACCCAATTTGAGCAGAGCCACTCCATGCTTAGCATACCTCATAGGCTGTTTCTTTGGTCACACTCAATAACAGAGAATTTGTTCATGGAACACCCAAGCCCTAGGCAATCTCTAAGAAGCCAAGCACAAGGTTCTCTGAGTTAAAGATCTGAAAGACTTTACTAAGTGCTGTAGAGACCCTTCCTGCCAGGACGGATCCCTAAAATGTTTTCCGAACATGTTTCCTGGGGCTCTCCAGCCCACACATCTTATTTTATAGTGACAGTTTGAGTCTGCCCTAGGGCATTGGGCTACTAACAGTGTCCCTGACCCACCCTAATTAATGTCTTTTGGCTTTTGGGGATGAGTCAGCCCAGTGGATTTGTTCAACTCTATCCTCTTATATTTTGAAAGTAGCAATTGAACACAGACTTTGAGCCTGATACTTTTTGGACCCTGGAGACTCACAAGAAAACAAAAAGATTCTAAAATATCCCATGAAGTTTCCTGCCTGGAAGTGGATTCAAACAACAAATGAGACAAATCTGATTAATCAAGTAATAAAATATCTTGGCAAGAGAAAAACAGAAAATGTGGGAGTAAAAGTATATGTGTGGCTATTTAAAGATTCTAGGCAGCAAAAGTGTGTGTGTGTGTGTGTGTGTGTGTGTGTGTGTGTGTGTGAGAGAGAGAGAGAGAGAGAGAGAGAGAGAGAGATTACACATTGTCACCAAAGAAGGCACTCTTGAAAAGATGAAAATTTAGGAATGAGAATTAAAATCAATGAATGGAGGTATGGGGAAAAAAGAGTGTTCTAGGACAATGGGAGAAGGAGAATAAATGGGGCCAAGTGGGTGAGGACACAGCTTGGGCATAGGATGAGTTGGGTGAGAGTAAGGAGAATGAGTAGAAGCCAGCCAGTGTGTTTGCACATGAACTTACCAATGTAAATCCATGAGGTGGTTATGAAGAACATGATCTTCTACACTGAAGCGAGTACTTCCAACATGGTGACAAGACATGGACACAGTTTGACTTGATCCATGAGACAGGAGACCTCATAATACTTACCTAGACCTGGTGCATTTCAAAACTAGTGTCAACTGCCCTGGATCATTTTATGTGAAGTTATTAGGAAAGAAGGAATAGAATCATGAAAAACTCAGTAGTTTATGTCTAGCTGGAAAAAATATTCATTATTATTGACATTAAAAGACTGTGAAATGTGTCAGATATATTGACCAGGTTAAGGGTGGACTTTTTTATTTAATATTTCACAATATTGATGCCAAATAGGTTGTAGAAGACATGAGCTTTCACAAGTTAACTTGAAATCTTACGACATAAGCTTGTGATATTTGATAAGAGCACAAACAGATACATACAGGAAGTAGATATCCTATAGTTACAGTCATTAAAATGATGGAAAGCCTAGCAAAGTCTACATTTAAAATATTAATGGTAGGCAGCAAAAAAAGAAGGAAGGTATCATTTTTAGGGCAAGTGCAGTGTATACTTCAGGTTCCAGTTCATCAGATGCTACCAATATGAAATGACCATTGGAAACAGTAATATGGAGACCTCTGGACTCTGTTATGAAGGCAATTTTGTTGGAGTAGAAAGGGGAAAGTCTTTATTATCCAAGGTTCAAGAGAAAATAGAAATGAGAAATTAGAGATAGCAAGTAATAATAGCATTTCTACTTTCCTGTAGGCCAGGGAACACCGAGAGATTATGTGGAAAGGAAAACGAGGACAATAACGTGGATTTGGTTTCATCTTAAAAGGGGTACACAAAAGCTTGCCAGTATGCTTATGGGAGTCATCTAAGACACAACAGAGAAGCGAAAAAATGCCGCAGGAAAATATGTGAGTTGAGTTGAGGATTCCAGCTAGACACAGGGGCGAAGGGGATTTAGGCACAGGGAGATTGTGGCACGATGCAGCAGTGGCCCATGAGTAAGAGGAATATCTTTGGTCTTTGTCATCTGCACCTCACAATGTGTTTGTTTAGTTTTATTCTCACAGTCACATTTCTCCCCCCTTTAAATAGGAACACTAGCTTACATTGTTTAGTAGAAGCACAGTGAAATGTGTTGAAAGGGAACAGATTTCCAGACAGGGTTGAGGTCTCAGCTAATCTTTTACATGTGGCTCCTTTTATAGCCAGTTTGTACAAATAAAGAGTCCCTCTTCCAGTCTGATTTAATGGAACAATGAAGAGGTGTTTGCTCATGGACATAAGGATCCCACCCGTGCTTTCAGGGAGCTCCCTACCTGGTGGGAGAAGCTCAGAAGTACATAGACTGTATTTTCTAGATGAAAATCAAGATCTGGTCATCCCATGTGCAATCTCCTAATGAGAGAGAATCTTTAGCACCAAGGCCATCGAGCAATGCTCACAGCATGTGTTTTGCATTACGGTAATTAGTGTCAGATGTTTAAAAGTGCTGATTTAGAGAAACAAACAGTGGTGGAGCGGAGTGAAGAGTGAATGTTCAGCTCTGCCTTAGACAACTCTGCCTTAGATGTACAGGACACAAAGCTAAGGCTTCAAAACTACTGACAGCGCATGAGAGGAAGGAGTTCAGTCCGGGCAGGTAGATGAGGGCCTCTTTTAAGTGAAAACTATCGCAAGCAGCATGGGCAGTGTCCTGGCAATGTTAAGGGTGGTATAAGTATGTATGTGTTTTAAAACAATTAATTTGGCTGGTGTGTGTGTAAGAGACTAACCATGTTAAAGAACAAGAACTATTAGCTGTCCTCTGCCCATGACCTGAGAAGGCTAATGAGGATGTGCCAAGAGTAGCAGCTATCAAGAGTAGAGATAGATCCTGTTTGGAAAAGGGGATTTAATAATCACTAAATAACAGAAGAAAATAACATCCGTATGGCAGTTGTATAGTTCTGTTTGTAGTAGAATATACATTTAATATCATTTGCTACAAGCATACCCCAATGATGTTAGCCAGGAGGGAAGCAAATGTAAAGCTTGTGAGGGACATGTTCAGGGTGAGATTAGTTGAGGCAGCTGGGAGAGAGGATTTGTTTCTTCTCTTTATTTTAAGGGACACTGAATTTATCACTTAAACCTAAAATAAAAAGAATATAATGAATAGGGAGAATTAAGGGCAATTAAAATGACACAACTAAAATATTTTCTTTTTTCTTTGTTATTTTCTTTCTTGTATCTATAGTAACATTAGATAAATTCCTTGACAAAGAAAACATCCTAACCAAAATTCAGAAACTTCTTTTGAGGGAACCACATAGCAATGTGATGATAAAAGATGGGTTGACAGTATTGAAGAGACTCCTTCCATAGATAGGTCAAACATAAATGCCCATTTGAAGATCCTTTGGGACATAATTTTATGATATTTCAGAACTTCAGTAACCTATACATAGTAAATGCATCAAGATCCCTTCTGTACTAAGTTATTAATGCCAATATTGTCAATGTATATTTCACCAATTGACAAGGGACCTATTTATTTGTTCCTCTCTGGTGGATCTAGACCTCATAAACTCTTAAAAATTAGTAAATAAATACTTTAATTGGACTAAAGGAAATTCAGAAGGAATCAATAGAGTTTGGCTGAAGTTGACCCTCGCAGGCACAGGAATGAGAAACAGAGCTTTTTACAAAGACAGAATACAGGACAAGAAGGAAATAACCAGTACTTTGTTTGATGGGGATGTCATTAAAACAAGAAAAAGTTGAGCCGGGGAGTAGTGGTACAGGCCTTTAATCCCAGTACTTGGGAGGCAGGAACAGGCAGATTTCTAAATTCAAGGTCAACCTGATCTACAGAGTGACTTCCAGGACAGCCAAAGTTATACAGAAAAACCCTATTTCAAAAAAACAAAACACAAAAAAAAGAAGAAGAAGAAAGGAAAAATAGAAAAAGAAAAAGTTAAAGTGTGCAGCTTTAAATAGAAATGTACCCATTCTCCAAATTTTGTACTTCCTCACGGAAGGACTGGAAAGGTAATTCCATGCTTATTGTCAAAAAATCTTATGCCAGTGTTTTATCAGTATTGAAAGGGAAATACATTTGTCCCAAATCACAAGTGACTATTTATGCTTTCTGGAGAAATTTACTATAAAAATATTATACCATGCCAGTTTACAGAAGTAATCTGGCCAGTTTTATAGAATAATAATAAATACTGTGAATAATGACTATTGCATGTAGAAAACAGAAAAGTACTTCATCTGCATATCTCATTTATTTATTTACCTTATTAGAAATACATGCATGATATTAGTAGAGATGAGAAAATCAAGGCTTAAAGACCTCAGTGAATACTGGTATCTGTACATAGTCCCATGTGATAACCAGGGTAATTTCCAGAAAAAAAAAATGAACATGGGATCATGACTTTCTATAAAGATTTAAAAGTACACAGACATAAATAGTAAAATTATGATATAGTAAGATTCCTGGGAAGTTGAGCTCCAGTTTACAAGCACTTTAATTTCCAGTATACTGTTCCTGCCTCCTTCAGCAAAATTCTTTAAGCAGCATAAAAAATGTTATGTGTCTGTTGAATGTGACAATAAAAATAAAAGACAAATTCATATGGCTTTGAATATTGGAGACTTAACCTTTGAGGTACAGTAGAATTTACTATAAAGTGTTATTACACATAAATGGATATTTGATTAAAAGCAAGTAAACCGCAATAAGTTCTATAACAGCAGTTTCCACACTGTTAGTTGTGACTCTCCCCCCACCCCCACAGTGCTAGCATATTATATATCTTGCACACTGGACATTTACAGTAGGATTCATAACAGTAGCAATTAGATATTTATCTAAGGATTCATAACAGTAAGAATACTACAGTTATGATGTAGTAACAAAATAATTTTGGTTTTGGTGGTCACATGGCGGTCATGTGAGGAACTGTATTCAAGAGTTGCAACACTAAGTTGAGAACCAATGCTCTACAAAGTGATTTTATTCTTATACTGGAGAAGCGTGAAGGCTTTAGTTCAACTTCTCAAGGAAGTGGTTCTCAAGCAAACACACCCTATGGCATCCCTGAGAATGGGCTTCAGAAACCCAGGATTGGGGTTGGGTATAAACGCATTTACCCAGTATGCCATCTGGTCAGACCTACCAAACTCATACTCTACGAAATTATGTCTTGGAAAATAGATGACTCATTCTAACTTTCAAACAGGAATGTTGGATTGTTCTATAATAGTAAACACTAAGAATTTTTGGTCTAGGTTTAAATGTTTTCCCCAAATATTGTATACAATGATTGTATTAAAAAGAGATAATTATAGAATGAATGTGTGACTCTACTCTACCATTGTTACATACATTTCTACTCCAATGAAGTTTTGTATTTGTAAATAATTATATATATATTGATTTCTAAAAATCAAATATGTTTGGTGAATGCACTATCTATTGGTAAATTGTTCATAATAAGCTTGAATATATTTATCCATATGTTATATATTCTTGGGTCTCATAAAATAATAAAAAAATTGAGTAGATTTTGTGCTGTCTCCTACTATTCCAAACGAAGCTTGTTTTCATTTTCAGTGTGCCTGGCTTTACCAACTGGGCCAAATTTCCTGGGCATCCATCCTTCTGGGAGTGGCTGCTCTCTTTACTTCCCACTTAGCAGCTGTACAACTGGGAAGCGTTCAACAGAATGAAAGCCACCTGCTACCCTAATGATTTCAGCCAAGCAGACAGGACTGAAGCCTTCCCAAATGTGGAGTCTGTCATTCTGATTCGGCCTCTTAAAGGGGATCAAACTTGTCATACATTCATAGAAAAAAATATATGCTGGGAGTTACCTCCTGTGGGGTCTGAAGTTCCTCTCAGCGGACTGAGTCTATGGAATTGGACATGGACAATTTGGAGACATAAATGAGAAAATAAAACATTCTGGAATATTTCTTTTATTGCATGATGGGGTTGAACTTTCTACAATGAGCTCACTTAGGCACATTTTCTCTGCATTGACAATTTGCTGTAACATGTGATTATATGTACTTGGATCCCTACTAATTATACATTCAAATCTACACCAATTTCCAACTCATCCCTTTCCCCAGCTCATTCTTTCTGACACCTTTAAAATTGTTTGAAATCAGGACTTAGAAACATGTAAGAACAAGATCACACTGGAAGAATGAAAACTTTTACCATGGCTCTCTCTTCAGACATGCTCTGAACCCTCAGTCATTCTTCATTTTGTCAACTGTAACTATTTATGGATGAAAAGTATCTACAAATATTCTCAAAGAATCTGCTTTTAAGATAAACTAAGAATAACTAGTTTTAAAACTTATTTTGATATACATAAATTTTGAGTAACTGATTATTCTACTAATAACTACATCCTGATAAGCATCCAGACAAGTTTCTTTCTATTCTTCAATCAATCTGACTATTGGTAGAATTCCTTTTTCACCCAAAGCCTTTAATACATAAAATCCTTAATGCAGGGAACACTCTCAATGAAACAAATACTGTTAAAAATCCCCCTAAAAAGAAGTTAGCTGAAGTAGATTAAATGAGAACACAGACAGAATTATAAAAACAATAATGCATGGATAGGATTTAATAATTCACAAATTTGCTCATTTTTAATCCATAGATTGATTTTCTTTAGTGCAGAAGTAAGTATATAGTCCTTAAGTAATTTTGCTTAAAGAGTATAGTCTGCCATTCAAAAATGCTATCTCGCACAATGTAGTACAATTAACTTGACTCTTCTAATTTGAAGTTCATCAAAATTTATTCAAATGAATTAGAAATAATATGAAAAATTCGACTCATGTGCTGATGTGCATTTTTACGCTAATGGACTTTCTGCTTTATTCTCTTCTGGTAAGTTTGAATGCTGAGGCAGCACCATAGAACACGCCAACCTTGGCATATTAGTCATGAAGCCTTTCTCCTGATTGCAGTGTCATTCGACTGCAGACGCAGCCTGAGGAGCTCATGGAGCTGATACCTGGAAGAGAAATCAAGTCAGTGGAGAAGGAACAAAAAGATAACGGAATTTGCTGACAGTTTTCATATTTAATATCTCAAATTTCTCTATTTTATATCTTTACATTATATGATGCAGTTTTTGCATCATAGAAGGCACTCCACATTGCTCCTGTCCCAAACTGTTGTAAACAGTGACCATCTCTTACACATTTTGAAAATCATACAGTTCCCTTGTTCTCTTGAGATGTAAGTATGTCTATGGGATCATACTTTTCCACGATTGCAATTTTATAAAATAGACTCAATTCAACACTGGTGAAACAAAGAATTATTAAAAAAGAGAACTGCATTCAGAGCATAGATTTTAAAATTATTATCTAAATATTTTTGTTTAAAAACAAAATTAATACATCTATTTGCATTTAATGACCTCTTGTAGCCAAAATGCTCTTTTTGTATTTCTCACTGTAACATCCTTGCCTGGATGGATGCAATGGTTTGCACCCAGTTTTTATGGATGTGTCAGCCTGCATTTATATAATTATATGACTTTTTATAAAAGCCTAGAATGCTTAGGAAATAATGCACCTCTCTTTATGAATACTCAAGTACCTTTGAATAAAGCACTGTGCTGGGGCTCTGAGATATGATATAGTACTGAGAGGCAATCATTTGGTCTTTTATGTAAATTAGTATTTTTCATTATTTACAAATTCCCAATTGGCCCATATACCATTTTAGTATGTTCTCCATGGCAGGCAAGGCTGTACAGTTTAGGAATTAAATGCTGTTAAAAGACAGATTTTTTTTTCAGATTAGAAGCAATATATTGCTGTGCAGATATAAATAACTGATGTTTGATTTGTCAATACTTAATAGATAAAACCCTCTAAAGAATATAATAGTTATGTAAATGAGAACCTGGTGCTTTTAACTAGCATATGAATGAAACAGGTAAACAAAAATTACTATTTGAGGGGCTGAGGAGACTGACAGTCGGTATTTAAGAGAACTTGCTGACCTTCTAGAGACTGGGGTTCAGATCCCAACTCTCAAGTCCAGTGACTCACAGTCTCTAAAACTCCAGCTCTAGGAGGAGATCCTGTACTGTCATCTGGACTCCATGGGTGCCAGCACACACTTGTTCTTACACACAAACGTATGCTCACACATATTCATAAAAAATAAACCTTAAAATATCACTACTTGGTTCCTAAGATTAAATTCAGAGGCATGTAAAAGAACTAAGTAAGTTACCATGTTGTATAGTTATTAAGTATTAGGTGATATTAGTTCTTAATATCTAGTCCTTATTTATTAGGTGTCTTCTGTGTTCAATTTAATGTCATGCTTAATAATAATATCTTAACAATCATGGCATAAGTGTAAAATTAAGAACAATAAGTGTGAGTAAACCATATGTCTATATGGTGATATACACCTAAAGTACTAACACTGGAGTGGCAGAGGCAGGAGGATAACCAGAAGTCTGAGGCGGTCCCGCAATATAGACCTGCATTCTAGGCCAGTTGCGGTAGGTAGTAACACCTTAACTCAAATAACAAAACAAAATCAAGGAAGAGATTTCAAGCACTATTATTGTTTATGTATTGTGATAAATACGTAATATTTATAAAATATTTGTAAAATAATAGTTATAAAATAAAAATTAAGTAATGTGATAAAATCCACATTGTTGACTTTCATGAATTTGACTTAGTAAGCAATTTTATGTTATTTTCACTTAGCTTCTTATACATATTCTAATCTATACCTTAGTTTTTTCTTGTCCTTTAGCCAATGCCCTGTCCAGCTTAGTTTGAATAGAATAATTTCCTCCACTAGTTCTCAGTGGGAGCCCTATATGTACTTGGTATTCTCCTTGATATTCACAAGAGTTCAGGGACTGTGCTACTATGTGTCTTTCACATTTAAAACTTTCAGTATGTGGCCTTCTTTATGGTGTGAACATATGTACCCTTAAATTCACTCTAGTGCTTTATGAAAAATAATCCTCCAGGAGAGTGGCCACTGCTACTCTCTAAAGGAGCATTGCCAGACTAACATGTGTTTCCTCCTGAAAATATGAGACCATGGTTAACAACCAGAGTAACTAGGATGTGTTCTACTCGGGTTGTTCCTGTCAGTATACTAGGCACTTAATATACTATCCAACTCAAATCTCAGATCACTCCGAAATTGAGTACCTTGCTATAACTATGTTATAAATGAAGGTATTGACGGGTTCTGTGTGAGATTAAATATTCAAATAACTCCTGAGACACATAACTAAAACTTGAACTCCTGTTCAGAAGAAATCTACATTGCAAATGTTTATAGGTTTATAGGGCAGAATGAATGATTAGGGAGAAAGTAGACTCCCAGTAGATGGGATAGAAATTCTGGCTATCACGTGGAGTGCACAGCCTTTTTCTCTGCCTAGCAAGAGAGAGAGAGAGAGAGAGAGAGAGAGAGAGAGAGAGAGAGAGAGAGGCATTAATTCATAAAATGTAATTTTCCCAAGTGCAAGGCTCGCAGTTTCTGCACCTGCTACAGTGCTGACTCATCTCACCTGAATCATTCAGTCAGCTTCATTGTGTTTGCTAAGATTGCTAATTGCCTCACCAGAACAATTTAAACTACCAATAAGGGATGCAATCAATCATTAAAGATATGGTTAATAGGAGAAGTCATTTTGACTATCCAGCTCACATTGATCCCTCATAGAAAATGATTAGAATGATTTCATATTCTATTTTGAATCTTGCAGGCAGTGATAAGTCACTTCTTTTTGTAGAGTTGAGCTAAGCTGCCCTTTTTTTTTTTTAATGGCATTTATCTTCTCATTGAATTCTCACTCTGATATCTTCTTCCAGGAACAGAAAAATATTGTGACTTACCAAGAAAGCACAACAAGACAAATTGTACTGTTTAGCAAAAGTCATTGCAGCGTAGCTCCAAGGCAGGGTGCTTCCGTGCATCATGGCACTATTAGGGCTGGAGGGATTGCTCAGTCTGTAAACTGCTGACTGTGCAAATATTTTGACATGTCAGAAATTAAGAGACCAGGCAGCCCACATTGGGCAGAGCTCCTAATAGTACCAATCCCCATGGGCAAGCATTCCAACATGGGAGCCTATTACGGGAGCCCATGGGAGGCCAAACCTATTCAATACACCCCAAATACTGTGAGGACATTATACTTTGTTTCAAAACTCCCAGCTTCAGAAGAGAAAGCCAGAACCACACTATAGAATTTCACTTAGTTTCGATTGTACCTGAATGAACAATTAAAGTTATAGTGGTTAGAATATTTATCTACTAAATATTTTGTTTGCATAACCTGTAAACATTAAAAACATCTGTTTTAGAGCTTTAACCTGGCCCAAAGCAAAGCAGCTGTTCATATTGAAAGTCTGAATTTAAGTAGATAACTGGCTGTCCTTGACTGAGGGAAGATGGAGGGAAAAAAATGCTGAAATGCTAATCTTGGAGATAGCATCCTCTTAGGGTTTGGTTGGGATTTTTCTCAGGAGGTGATGATGCAAGAGCCTAACAAATAGGAGCAGTTCCTGTGTGAACAGAGCACTGGACTGTGCCCTGAACACCATTCATTAGAGGAGAAGGCCAGAAGGACAGTCTCAGGGGGTGGGCCTTAACAAATGTGCTAGTCTCTTGCTCTTGGACTTACTGAACTGTTGGCATTGTAGAAAAGAGTTACTTGTTTTTATTTCCTAAGTTATACAGCGTCAGGTATTTTGATGTAATATTCCAAATAAGATACACATATGTATTTTGTAGATGAAGTCGATTATTTCAGAGTATTGTTACACATGTTTGTGTCTGAAGCACCCCATGGTTTAACCATGGTTTTGTAAGTACAGTTACCACTGAACTTCTTCACTCTTCTCGTGATTAGTAACCATTCATTGAATCAAATCCTGATCTCCTAGGATATTGTTTGGCCACGTCTTTTAAGTTAAATGGTTTACAGTCAGCTTTTCTAGTTTGGGCTAAATTTCAAACTAGAATCACTCAGCAATAGAATCATCAACACCTGAAAGATTAGCAAGTGGCTTTTGTGACCAAGTGTGGCATGGCTCAGGTACACTGCTTTGTTATGAGCAAGATGAGGATGGGCAAAAGAAGATGACATGTGGGATAATCTGCAAAGTGGCTCCTGAGATTTGATTGAGAATAAAAGTTAAAGAATGTCTCAACAATTTAGAGTTTGGAAAATCCTTTATAAATAAAATATATAAAATAGAAAAAGGATTTAAGTACCCACTCACCCAATAATATTTAATGAAGCAAAGATAAACATTCTGTATGGTCCACAAGATGATTCTCTAATTAACTGTACAAGTACCCCATAGTTGAAAATAGATGTAAATAATTATTGATTTCTGCTAAATGAAACTTCTCTCTTTAGCTTTTAGTGATGAGCCTACTATAGGCTCTTCCTGAAGTGCTCATCTCCTAGGATGCTAGGCCCTCCCAAATAGAATCTCTTGTATTTCTACCTGGCATTCCCAGAATCTAGCTTAATGTTTGGCTCATATTGTTCAATAAATGTGGATTGAGTTAAAGAGTCATTGATCTGTGGTTGGTGCCATAAAAGAGAAGGCTAGTCAGTGATGAAAAGGGGTAGGCTTGTTGATTTCAGTCCTTGCCAGGGCCAGAGAAAAGTGTTGATCAGCAATAAATTTAAGGAAGCTATTTTAGGTTTTTGAAATCCCCGGCCAGACTCTCAGTCATAAGGAAGTCTGTGAGGGAGATTCGACCACAAAAGTACATTTGTGGCATGAGTATTTTACCATCTCCAAGGTGAAAAGTCTAGTAGTCCTGTATACAGGGACGTGATGAGATTCAAATGCTGGAACTGTGGATAAGGGTGAAAAGAATTGCCTTAAGACATTGATGTGGCTGTAAAAAAAAAAATAGTAAAATGTAGTGAGACAATCTCTTGTATATGATACAAGGCATGGTACCCTTTGTGTATGGAGTGAAATTTGCAGGATTTGTTTAGATTCATGCTTCATTAATAAAACCAATAAGAATAAAACCAAAGTTTCTTAGAAACAGAAAGGATTCTGTATGTTTACTAGTGCAATGTTTTATAGGAAATGACACTTTGTCTGCAGGCTTTTAAATACTCTTGTGTTCATACAACAAATTTTGCCCGAGTAAGGCAGAATATCATTTGTGGATTGACTATGATCCCAAAATTCATTTGTATACAGTTGCATGAAACAGGAAACAGGTTTGCCATGGAATCAGTGTTGAATGTGGTTCTTGGTTATCCTCTCAACGCTCCACGAACTTATTTAAAAGCTCAACAATCGCAAGTCTGTGGACAAATAAAATGTCAGTTTAGAGTTTTGTAAACCTTACCCACTGCTGATTTTGTAAGAAAAAGTGTTCTTGGCACAAGAATTTGCTTATGCATTAATGTATTCACGTGGCTGATTTCAAATCACCATGGAAATATAAACAAACAACAAAAACCCAAGTGTTTTACAACACGTACCTTCTGCTCTATAAAACTAAACTTTTTATAGAAAACAATTACTTACTCTTAAGTAGTTCTTATGGGTCACAAAAAGGTATGGATTATAGGGATGTTCATGAAGAGTTTTGGTTGGGGCTCTCAGTTGAAGATGAGTCTTAGCTACTCAAACTGTTTATCCTATCTCTATATCTCATATCAAACCAAAGCTTCAGAAAGTAGTCACTGCAGCAACTTGAATCCTTCCGAACAGGATAGAGACATGATGGATGGTTGTCTCTCTTTTGGCAAATATGTTGGAGACAGGAAAACCTGCAGCTCTTCACTTGGAGATGTTATTTCCCTGTGGGTTCTATGTTGAAGGAGTCACACTCAGAGCTGCCTCTCTTCCATTTCTTTCTCTTTCCTACTCCACTGGATCACACGACTATCCTCTCTACACCTTGGCCTGTGCTCATGTTCTAGATATGGGTTAAAAATTAAAGGATTTAGAGGGAAGAAAAAAACTTACGTAATTATAATAAATCTTCACAATAAAATATATTTTTACAAAGTTAAAGTATTTAATTGCAGGCAAGAGTCAATGGAACAAGAAGAGAAAAGAAAAAATATATACAAACCGGTGGAAACTAGTATTGCTGACCTATTTGGATTTTTGAGATATTTTAATATTTGGTACAACACATATGAATGCACATTATATATTAAGGCTAATCTGTATTGTGCTCCACTGGGATCACTGCTAAATGCCACTGATAAGGTGCTTGTTGTAGAGTATGCAAGATGGTCAACACTCTCTATGCCATTCACTAAAGGTTTTCCTTTCTCTGGTGACGATTCTTCCATCTATTCAGTTGTAACCCTCTTTCTCCTAATCTGTGAATAATTGAGTTTCTCTACACCTAGCTGGGCTGCCTCTTAATCACTTGCCTATATTATCTCTCTTGAAAATCACAGCTACCACATTGCTTCAAATGTATAATTTTCTCTTAAACCCTTTTTCAGACCTTCAGATCTGTATATCAGTCTGGTGACTTGACACCATCTCTACTCTGCTCACGCAGGGCCTTCTTATCCTACTGCTCCATCAGAGCCTATCTTTGTAAATATATCTGCCTTTCATGAAATTCCCAGTCCATGACTCCTCTGAAAATCTCATTTCTTCTTTTTCTCTTATCGTCTTTATGTAATCACTGAGTCCAGGGCGTCCTCTCCTGAACACCATTGCAGATCCATTTTCTCTTTTCTGATTATGTGTCACTATCCCAATCAACGTCACTAGATTTCTTCCTTGGAATATCAAATGTCTTGTTACATAGTCTGTCCAGGATCATTCTCAGCCTTCCGTACACTGCACTAATTGGAGTTATTCTCTGAACTTCTTCATAATCTGCAAGGCCCCTTCTTGCCATTTCTTCTTTTTTTCTGCATGGTGTTCTTTCTGTGTTTGAACATGTTCTTTCTAATAAGTAGATTGTGGTTTCATCGTCCTTGGATAGTTCTTGAATTCCTTATCTGCAGAACTCAACTAAGATCCTGTATATCAGACCTTTCTGTGTGACTTGACAGGGCAAAAAGCCCAGGCTTCCCCTATCATGATTGTGGCCAAAGAAACAAGCAATCAAAAGCCAAGTATATGGAAAATTTATTAGTATTACTACAAAGACAAGAGCTATTGTTTAATAGAGGTCTATATTTACTCAAATAATCAATACTCTGACTGTCCTTTTGTCACTATAAGATGTGACAATTAAAACTGAGAATTAAGCAAAAGACTGTATAAAAACTTCACTCAATATTATTTAATGATTTCTGAATAGATATGGCCATTTCTCATATATAACTGAGTAAATCTATGTGCTCAACAAAATCAGTTATAAATTAATATATCTATGTATATTAAGTTAATTTTTCTTCTTATATCAGACATTATATGATATAATAATTGCAAGCTTTGTTACTTCATATTAAGAAACTAATATAATAAAAATTTCTTTTTTGTATGTAGTACTAAAAAAGGTAAAAAGAAATGGTTGTTCTGGAGAAATTTACATTTTAAGACATCCATATTCTAGAGACAATTCCGAATAAAGACAATTTCCAAAAAGTTTCCCACAAATATTTCATCTCTCAAGCTCTATTCCCATGCTAATTAGCCAAACAACAGACACTAATTATACTCAGAATTGGTAGTGCATCCGTTTATCACTATTGATCTACTAAAAAAAAAAAAAAAAAATGAAAGTAAGCTAAGCAAGAACCAGTCTCAGTACCAAAGGGATGATATATCGATTCTCTCTGACAGTACTTCGTCTACACCACAGTGTGCATGTGCAACTCAGAGCTGGGCGGAATCAAACAGGGCAGACACAGGTCTTGATAGAAACCAAGTAGCCAAGATTAAGGGGGGGCACGAAAGGAAACTAGCTTCAAGCTTTCCTGAGAGGCATTCATCAAGAAATTCTATAATCAAATGCGCAAAATCACCATCACTTAAATATTTAATGGAGGAAAAACTACCTTCGGGTCTTTGGGAGACTCTGAGGAGACTCATCTCCATAAGAAGGACTTCACAGGGAATTTGAAAAATGAAGACATAGTATGCACTCGGTTGTTCTCTCATTTCTCATAGGAAATCTTCTGTGTTGGTTTATTTGCATCTTCTTTCTCTGTTTTAAATACTTAACCAAACTCAAATGTCCCAAAGTCCACGTTTCTCTGAAACCTGCCTCTTGGATTTGTTTGAATTCCAGTGTTTAACCCATGTAATCCGTAGGAACAAAGTTTATGTTCGTGTTTAGATTGTTTTCAGATTTGGACTTGAATGATTATATGCCCTCTCAAATTAAATGAAATATATAGCAGAAACCATATAAAGTCATATTATCCGGACTAGCACCGTGATATTATGGCTTGTCCTTCCATTGGGTTGATCCCTTTCCAGACAGAGTAGATTAGTTAGCTCATAATTAGATTAGTTCTGTACAAAATTTCACTTTTAAATCTTGGTTTTTGTTTTCTCTCCTTAACTTGAGCATAGTGTATATATTCCTAAGTTTGGGTTCAATTCTCAGGCTAATATTTCTCTGCAGCCTTGCCTTGAATAGTGGAGTTAAGGTGTATACTTTAAATTCTAGTTATGGCTCTACAATCTCTGTCTTGTATCATTTGCAAGTTTCCTTACACTTTAGATTTAATACTCAGATGTATCATGCTGTGCTGATGAGAGGTTGTGAGACTGGGGAAATATTTTCTGGCATAATCACAAAATAGTAATTCATCAGGTTGTCAGCTTTTCCACCCTGTGGAATAAAAATTAACAAGCTGTAGTAAAATGTATGCATATAAAGAAATCCTTTTGTATAGCCATATCTATGGCATTAGGATACCAGAGGAGACTAATTGTGCCATTAAAGTGTGGAATTTTCTTTCTTTCTTTTTTTCCCTTTATATCCAAGTTTCATTTTCTGGGACTTGTAACGTTTTAGAAGGAAAACTAAGTGCCAGCCTAAGTCAACATTGCTACTGTAAAAATACTGTTTTATGAATTATTCAAGTTAGCATGTCTTTGGGGGAATGTTTGAGTATTTTAATATGGTCAGATGTGACCTTCTGCAATGATATGAAAGGACTAGAAACTAATTTATGTATAGAAATACTTTATTAAAAATTATATTTAAAATTCTTAGGTCAAAAATCAAAACGTTATTTTCTGCATACACACACACACACACACACACACACACACAGAGGGAAGAAAGAGAGAGAGAGAGAGAGAGAGAGAGAGAGAGAGAGAGAGAGAGAGAGAGGGATTTTCCTTATTTGGATGTTAGTTTTGATTCAAAAACTCTTGGCATTTTTATTTGAGTGTATAATTAAATGAATAACAAAGAATCTACAGTGACTTATGTCCAGAGGCTATATCTGACAGCCAAAAAGCACAGTGGCTATGAGGAAAATGTTTGCACATTCAGGCTTTGTTTATGCAACTGAGTTCATTGATAAAAGAAGTGAACCTTTGAAAATAGAGACTTGGGCAGTTGTACACACATGGTTTTCTCTTTTGTGTTGTGTGTATCTTACCTGACTCAGGCCTAAAAAGCATCATTATAGGGCAACTGTATGTAGCAGAACACAATGCACAATGTGCTTCTGAATGCTTATCAAAATCTAAATCTTGTCATTTATAATTCTTTCATGGCTGATGTTTCTTTCTAAACCATTGAAGTAGCACTGTCTATGCAATACCATAAACTCAACTCATCATTCACTCAGTCAGCAGTGAAATTAACATTTAATAGTGTATTAATTTTTCAAAAATTTCAATTTCATTCAAAATATGTTTATAAAAGAATTTGCAACACTTGAATGAGCTCAAAATATTTTTGTTTTATAACAAAACTTGTATTTGGGGATTGTTATTTCTATGTCCCTTGGGCTGTATACTTATAATCTTCAGCCGTATTTAAAGGTATAATATTTTTAAATAGAATTAGTGATAAAATGTATAATATTAATTACATTCTCTACAAGTTAACAGATTTTAAACTTCTTTTAAATCTAATTTTTGATTGTTTCTTGTTTTTGCTTTACTGATAAAACATTTTTATAGAGATGGAAATAATTTAAGTATACTTAGTGAAATGAAACTAGAAATGTTATTTATTACATCATTCACTAAAATTTAGTGAATAAACTTTATGAATGAATATTAATGTTGCAATGAAGTTGTGAAATAGTAATTAACTTCTTTCTCAAATTTCTTCCTCAAAAAAAAAAAAAAAAGCAAAAAGGAAGAAAGAAAAAAAACCCTTCAAATACTGCTTATATTAAATGATGACAGGGTTATTCAAATGAACACACCCTGCCCTCTGGCCAGGTCATTTTTATTCTGAATATTTCAACACTTTCAGCCAGTATTAAATTGGTTCTCAGGCCACTTACTACAGTATGCAAAGCTAGTCTCTTAAGTACAATATTTTAGTTGAGTGATAAGGATCTATGCTTCCTAAGAAATTAAAATATCTTTAATTTTAAATCTACTGTGCTTCTGTACTTTGAAATCCACCAGTATTTACTTTGGCTTTATTATTTAGCGTTTCTGTTTGAGATTTGAGCTCACTCAGAAGATATTGTATGCTCCTTTGTACGCTCAATTTTAGATACACATTTTATGGCCAGATCCAGGGATAATCTTCTCATCTTTCTGCCTCTTCTCCCCTGTCTTAGCTCTGATGCCTTTTTTCCCTGCTTTCTTTCTTCCCTCTCTCAGTCTCTTTATCTTCCTAGATATGGATATTGAAGGGCAATCCATTAGCTCACAACTGATCAAAGTGAAGAGAATAAGTGTTAATGAATGTATTGGTCATAAAAGACATCTAACTCCCTACACAACACACACACACACACACACACACACACACACACACACACACACACA
>JADRCD010217516.1:4050-14390 GCA_019843815.1 Montemys delectorum
TCTCTCTCTCTCTCTCTCTCTCTCTCTCTCTCTCTCTCTCATTCTCAAGTTCCTGCTGGCAGATCCCTAAATCTGAACTGAACTGAATTACTGTGATGAAAAGAAATCCCTTGCGGAAAACTCCACAAAAATTCAAATCTCTAATATCACAATTTAATCTTCAGCATTGAATGTTGAGTCACCAGATACACATGCTTAGATAGTGAGGTCAACCTGCACAAGGACATTAGTGAGCTGGCATGGCTATGCTGTGAGTCTGTGACAGCTTAGCTCATGCTAGAAGAAGTTTCTACAACATCTGTGTATGAGTGTGAAGCCTGTGAGTGAATCATTTGGGTACAACTTTCCTCTCTGACATAAGTGCTGGCCTACTCTGCCCTCTTGAGATGATTCCTTCTGTTTCGTAGAGTTCTTGGAAGAGTCAGGCAGAAAAATAAAATGCTTTGAAGCAGTTGGCTCAACAAGACAGAGTGGAAAGGAGATGAAAGAGTAAGGTTGTTGTCTAGGAAAGACACAACAGTAGGCTTTTCTCTGTGGGATTGATTCCTATCTTGCAGTGTAGGCCATATTGTACAAGGTCATTGGCAGGCACATCACTATAAATCAATACCCAGGTGCTTACTTTTTGCATTGTCCAATAATTCCCCTGACAGAATTACTGGGGCTCTTGTCCAAAACCTCCATATCTCAAAATTCAAGTTGTTTGGCTCTTGTGATAAGACTCTGGAACCTCCCCTTTTGTCCCTATTATTTTGCCACTTTACCATACATATGCCCAACCTTCTGATCTGCATTTCCATTTCCATCCTGCACAGATAACTTAAATCACACAGGGATCTCTTCAGCTCTGTGAAGAGCTGCTCTGTGATCTCATAAAGGTACTTGTCATGTCTGACTTTATGACTTCAAATGTTTCATGGAGACAATCTTAATATTCAGAAGCAGGTCTAAGACCAACTGTATCCTATGTTTCTGCTACTTGAATACAGAACACAGAATATAATTCCTGATTTGTATTTTCTCCTAACTTTTTCACACTTTGTCTCTTCCTCTTTCTTCTAAATATATTTTCTGCTCACATGTTGCATTTCTATAAATAAGCCATGCTTTTTCCTGTCTCATTGGTAATAATGGCTATTTATTATTTAAATCCAAGAAATCCCCTCTTCTATGGGCTTTACTTTTCTTTTGAACTTTTGAGGGCTAGCTAGAATAGTTGTCCTTGCATTGAACCTTGATATCCCTGTGATTGTCCCTATTGATAGACTAATAAAATTCTAAGTATTTTTCCTATTTCTCTCTGATCAAGAAGATACGAGCTGCTTGTTTGAGGCATAACTTGACTTTAATGTCATTGATGGCAATATACCTCATCATTTCAATGACAACTTCTTATTCCCTTTAGTATGTGAAATACAGGCATTAATAATAATTACCATTCCGATTTTATGATGTTAAGAGCTAATGTGGAACTTTCCATGGAGAAAATATGATTTGTTTACTGAATTCTATTCTTAGCTTCTTGACATGAGCAGAAGTAGCAAAGGACATTCACACTCAACAAATCCCCATGAGCATTTCTTCTGTTTTTTCAGCCAGCCCCCAGGAATTTTAATATGTTCTATCTTCTCAGTGGGAAAAAAAGTCTAAATGAATCACTCCCAGTAGGAGGCAGTTATAAGCTTTTCCCATCTCTTGTTCCTGTGATTGGAAAAGGAGTCCTGGAAGTGGGAGGATTATAAGTAAAACAGAGACGGAGTTTCAGCTTCAACAGAAAGAGCCTGAATAGAATTCTGATAGAAAAAAAAGCAACCTGGGTTCTTTGGATCAAGTTCAGATCATGAGTCTTGGATACAAGTATCCTTAACTACTAAGTCATCTCTCCAGCTCTGTATTTTTTTCTTATCATCGCCAATTTGGTTAATGCTGTTATGATGCATAATACTCCATGGTCAGTGCTATTGTTATTAATATAACAGGTCAAAATAATTGCTTTATAAGTGATTGCCTGAAGCTTAAAATTAGAATGTCAATTGACTTGTTTAGAACAACTGAGCTGATATGCCTAAGCTTTGAACTTTGAAAAGGTCTAGTCACAAAGGAAGCCTATTTCATGAGAGATAGTGTTTTATACTTATAGACAGAAGTACATGTGATTCTAGATGATGTCTTGTCCATGTGAAAAAGAGGAGTCTGAGTTTCCCGAAAGTGAAGAGGCTTACTCACATCCATAGCCATGTACCTTGCTGAATGGTCGAATCTAAATTCCCAGCTTCCATTGCAAGAAGATTTGTACTGCCTTCTAACTAGTCTGCATGCGACAAGAGGATCTGTTAAGAAGGTAGTTGTCCTGATCCAACTTTGGCATCTAGATCTTCCTGCAAGTCTCAGAAAGTAGTTCCTCAGTCATGAGGAATATTTTCTGGCCACTGAGCAAGGTAAGTACAGCTCTACTTCTCCTGTGATTATTTCATGTCTTGCTACACTCCACAAGCTATCCTCTCAGCCATAGATCTAAAATTTCAAAAGCAATTATTCAAGTAGTTCCAAAGGAAATAGAGTCTGCTGTAAAGTGTTTTGATGATCTCACTCAGGGGATATGACCAGAAGAGGAATTCCATCTGGCATGACCTCAGTATGACCTTTAGATGTCTCACAAACTGAAATCTTTATCAACAGTATGAGCCAGGTAAAACAGAGGAATAGCTCATCAGAGCCCAAGGGACTTTTTCTTGGTTCCCCAATGGCCTTGGTTTGAAATAATAATGAACAATTAACAAATATTTGCTACCCAAGGTCTGTACTGGGCCCTTAGATACCATCACAACACTTCAAAACAAGTATGCAGGCATACTTATGAATCTAATGAACCTTTAAGCCCTAGGGAAAACAGTCACAAACAACATAATCTAAGCAACATGAAGGTCATATTCTAAGAGTACTGCAGAGATTAAGAGCTTAAAAGAAATCGGCTTTACTTGATCAACACACAGTCCACAGTCCAATGAGTTGCTTTATCCAAACAATTTGAGCTTCAATTTTGTGTATGTAAAATAGGGATAGTGTACCTTTCTCCGTGTATGATGTTACTATGAAAGATAAGCCATATAACTCATGTGAACTGCAGTAGATACTCTGCAGTAAGTCCTTGGGAAACAACAACTACTCATAACATTATTATTGCCAAGCAGGTCAAGGTCCAAGACAGTGTATATAGGATGGGAGAATTAAGTCTATGTAGTAAAAATAAAAAGTCTCCAAAGCAGTGATATTTAACTGTAGAGCTAGGATATGTGTTAAGGTAGAGGGAAAGGAGACGTGGGTGATTTTAGAGCAGCCAGGCAAAAAGATCCACCTGAGCAATGTACACAGCACCAAACAAGTAGGTGGAAATAAATATGTATCCAAGCTGTCTGAAAGAGGGTCACTACACAAACATGAAAACTTACATTTGAATGCATAGAACACATGTAAAGCTGAATACAGTAGTCTATGCCTGTAATCCTAGGACCTCTATAACAAGGGGGAAGGCAGAGACAAGAAAACACTTCAAAGCTAGTGAATCACCTAGCCTGGCATGTACAGCAGCAAAGGTCCTGTTTAAAACCAGGTTTGAGGTTGTCTTCTGAACACTATACATTTGTTGTGGCACTATATACACTTTGTATGCTAAATACACTACGTACACTAGCATTCATATACTGAGTTCTCAGACTAGGAACTAAGATAGCATACTCACAGAAAAAAAGACACACACACACACACACACACACACACACACACACAACTATAACATGGAAGGGAAATAATATGCATGGAATTGGAAGTTCAGTTATAGACCTCAAGATTCATTCTACATACAAGGAATGTCTGTCCCAATAGGCCTATTCCCCAGTTTTAATAATTCCGTTCTTCATGACCAAAGAAGGACCCAGGGCTCTCATCTTTCCTGGATTTTATCAACATCCTCCTTAGCTACTATTTCTGTTTTCTCTTATTCACCCCCTAACAACAATTTAATATCCCACCATCAAAAACCAGAGTAATCTCTCTAAATCATCAAGGACCAGAGTAATCTCTCTAAAGTATCATCAGATTATGTTATCTGCTATTTAAGGCTCTAAGCAGTTTTCTTTTCACATAACTAGATTATTCTGTCTTAATCACTCCAACTCAGTTCAAAAAATTTTCTTTCCAGGCTTTCTGGCATCTTCAGATATAAACAGAACAAACAGCACTGCTCTCCATACACATACTGGAGTTCCATTTTGCGATGTTGTGTCACAACCTAAACACATCCCCTGTATTGGCTTGTCACTTTCCCAGTTGTCTTCCCCCTACCCTAGAGGACACATTCCACCAGGTTGCAGAGTTCTGTCTGCTGCACTCATCTCTGTTCACTATGCAAATGAAACAATGTATGATGCTGGGATGAGAAGAATGTCTGCTTTGGTTGCAAGCTAAAGGAACATTGTTTTCTTTCAGTTTTATTCTGCCATCTTATCAGTCCCTAGGTAGATGTGTGTTCATCCTACTGCTTCTTTTAAATTCCCCTGCACCAAGCTGTTTGCCATTGAGCTACACTTACACTTTCACACTTCGGGAGTGTGAATTTCTTTAGCCTATTACGACTAGTTCTAGTCACTGACATCAATCACCATTGTCATCAGTCTTTATTGTCACACTCATGATACCATCTTATGAGAACAGCTGTCTCTTTCACATATATATATTTCCTATAGCCTACACACTTCTGTTTTCTTGTTTAAGCCTCAGAATAAGCACAAGTTGATATTATTTTCTTTCCATGTGAGATGGAGAAAATGATGGCTTCGTGCCCAGAGAGTTTAAATGGCTTGCTGAAAATCAAACAACTCTTAGGTGAAGGAGTGAGTTTCTGGCTTGTGATTCCTTGTTCTGAAATGCTTGCTTTCACTGGGCAAACCATTTTCTGCCATCTAGTCCCAATCTCCTTGGCTCACATACATTGTCTCTAAGATTCCAGCTCACAACCATCTGTTACATTCTATTAAAAAAAAACAGTTTATTCTATATCTTCTCCCAACAACATTGATCTTTGAAGCATCTGACCTTGTTCAGTATTTACAGATTCAGTACAGTATGTCATCAACAGTTCCTAATCAAAAGTATATTTCGTGTCTCCTCCCAACTGGAGAATGCTGAGAATATAAAAATAGATTGGTGAGTGCAGGCTATTAAACTAACTCACTGGATGGGGGCTCTCACGATCCCCATGTAATCTCTAGAGATCTTTGTTTTCTCTAGAAAAAAAAACTTCTTTCTTCATATAACATAAAACATTCAAAGCTCAGAGAATACCAAGGGATGCATACATCCCTTATAGTCCAGTCTTGGCTCTCCAATTCCTTTGCAAAGATTTTTTTAATAGAAAGTAAGAGACTTTCTGGAGATCAGTATGTTGATAGAGTGCTTTGTGCTTGCATGATGTGAGCCACATCAGAGCCCAGAGCACTAACCCCTGCTTCTGGAACTCACTGTTAATAAGACAAAGGGTGGCAGATCCAACTTAAATCTCTGGCATCTCAAGGGGGAAAAATATGTCAGAAAAACATGTCTCACATTCTCTTTCCCTTGTCAAGCAAATTGGTATTCTGCTGATCCTGTTTCTGAAATATCTTGCAATTCAAGCCATTACAGGGAGAAAACACTTATTTGTCATGACTTCCCTAGGATGAGGAGATGTGCTCTGTCAAAGATGATTTTTCAGATGTAATCCATCCAAGTGCAGATTGCTATTTGTGTTAATTACTATGTGACAACTCAGATTTCTCCAGAGAGCCCCCTAATTTTCATGGCTTATTTAAAGCAAGGATGAACATGTCTACCAAGCTGTAAAGTGGGATATGGGTCAAACATTTCTTCTGTTGGACCTCTGCCCTCAGTGGTTTTGTAAGATGTTTATCTCCAATATGTCCAAGTATTGTTTCATGTGGTCAAGCTTCTTTCGTATGGCTTTTCTAAGCTGTTTTTCCTCTATACTTGTGAAGGAAAAAATCCCCTTGAAAAGAGAAGCATTTTGAGAGGAAAATGCCTAAATTGCTAAGTCTCTAGTTAACTCATTAGAGTAAAAGTTTCCATTGTTTACTACACTACTTATGTACGTACTGTCCCTAGTCCACTGAGGACTAATATTTTAAAATAAAAACACACACAGAGAGAAGAACAGAATCAAAAGCATGTGAATACCAAACAAATTCAATATATGATTATGAAATTGAATTTTTGTGTTGATGGTACAATGCAGTTTTCACACAGGTTTCAGAGCTTTGGACACTTTAGTTCAGTCAGTACATACTGCTACATAAAATCCACCCTGCTCTTCTCCCCTCTGCATGACACTACCCTCCTCCTTCTACCTCCCTTTAACCAGAGGATAGAAATGTTTAACTCCTTCCTAATGATTTTTCTGTTTCCTTGAATAGTCATCACTATTCTCCAGAGTGATTCAGAAATCTTTCCTATGTTTCCACAGCCTTGGTGTTCATGTTCCCCTTTAATTTTTTTTTTATTTTTTGAAATGATAATATAATTATGTCATTTCTCCTTTCCATTTCTTCCCTCCAAACTATCCCATATACCCCTTCTTACTCTTTCAAATTCATGGCTACATATATATGTATACATATATCACACACACACACACACACACACACACACATCAATATATTCCTTAATACATAAATACAACCTACTCAGTTTGTAAAATGTTACTTCTATGTGTGTTTTTAGGGATGATCATTTGGAACTAGATAACCAGTTGGTATTCTCTTCCCTGGAAAGATTATTTCTTGCACTCTCCTGTTCCCAGCATTTTGCCGTTGACTATAGTTTTTTTGTTTATGTGTTTGTTTGTCTGTTTTTTGTTTGTTCTTTCTGTGTATATGTGTGCACATATTTAGAGTTGAGGCCTTCTATCCCCCATGCCCATGCCCAATCCACTTTATCACAACTATTTTTCAGTTCATGTTTAGGCAGACACACTGGCTATAATAATCATTCCACCACCTCTTCTGTAATGTTCCCTGGGTATCAACTGCACATTCGTCCAAGGATATACAACTTAAAATTATTAACTTAGGTCCCTCTGACCCAACCGTCAACTGCAGATGCTGCAGTGTTTGAGGAACATATTGTCCTACTTACTTTGTCTCACTCAGACTCTGGGTCATTATCAAAGTGGTTTTTCAAATAAGTAATTAGAAACTGTTCCTTTTTACCGATGAATTACCCAGAGGAATACAGACATCACCTGTCTAACTTTGCAAAGCCCAGCAATTGTGTGCAGGCCTAAGTGTTTGATACACTGCCTTTTCTGTAACATACATCTACGAATTTTGTGCATGTTCAAAAAAATGTAATATCTCAAACTCATGCCACTTAAACAGGAATGTGAATACATTTTACTTTGAAGGATAGCTTCCTGAATTGCTCTCAGGGTGGGAAGCTGGAAGGGGGGGGGGACTCAGACCTATTCTGTTGATTGCTTGAATTTTTCTGTCACTTCTGTCTCTAGCAGGGCTATGTGGTCATGTTGCTTCTGCCATGAGTCATCACGCTTCCGAGGAAAGGAAGGCTGAGTTCCATAGGCCATACTGATTAGCAACGTGTTAACTTGTAGTTCCTGAGCATGATCATTCAAATGTAAGTGTTAGTGTTGGTTGTTTCCAGAGTGCTCTTGTAGTTTATCTTTTTTATTCTATTGCATGCAATTAAGTCACCTGTGCACATTGTCTTGATATATTGTCTCTTGCTTTAAGGAAGCTCCAAGTGTAAATATGCCACAATTAAGCGAATGTACAGTCAGCATAAATTGAACTGATGTCATTTTTTATACTATTTTTTTCATCCATTTATCCATTCACTTAGTCTACAAATGGATCTGGAAGCATATCCAGTACCAAGGACTGTGGTAGTCAACAAGAAAAAAACAATAACCAAATGCTTTATGTCTCCATGGAATTTAGAATCCAAAGTAAAGAAGGAAATGAGTATAAATGCAGATACTTCTTGACGAGAATACCCCTTGTTAGGTCACTCCTACACTGAAAATACTGTAAGCTGAAAATTAGTTTTGTCTACTTACCCTTCCAAATATCACCCTTAGCAACCACAGCATTTTGTAAGTAGTTGGCCATCATGACTGAGTTTGGAGTTGGGTACCAATCAAAAGCTAAAACACACTTTTACTATATTTTCCAATACTGCACACGGAATGTACATAAAAACACACCAGGACAAGGCAGAAATCAAAGGTGAGTGAGAGTAATTATAACAGCATGGTCAAGGAAAGCTTGATTAGGCCAGTGACTATTATCCAGTGCTCTCTGGAGAAAAAGCAGCCCAAAATGAACACAAAAGCTTTAAGTAAGTGAGCCTTTACAACAATCAAGAAATAGTAACTAAAGATGGTACCAGAACCAAAGGTATTATATGGAATGAGGTGAGAAATGTTGTAATGCTGAAGTCCTAGGCAAAGGACATGATCCTTGCTTACATAAGAAATGGCTGGAGAAGTTTACAGATTTCATCAGAAACTGGCATGATGGATATGAATTAGCACCTAATAGAATCACTGTGTTTGCCTTGTTGAGTTTGGCCAATAAAGGGGCCAAGGACTGACTCAAGGAACATGCTTAAGAGAAAATGTGAAAATTAAGTTCAGAAATGGTGGTTGGTTTGACAAAGACAGTAAGAAAGAATTATATAGATCTTAGCAAGTTGAGTCATGAGTGCTGTTAAATCTTCATCTCCCCCTTACATTCACACTAAAACTGATGTTACTCATTTTTGGCAGTGACCATGAGATGAAAAACTCACTATATATTCTGTGGTTTTGTCACCACATCAACTTTCCTGGAGCAACTAGCATGAAGGGTGTGAAGAAATGTAGAGAGACGAGTCACCTATGTCCATCTCACCAATGGCAGCTACCTAGGGAGCACAAACATAGGAAGAACCTTGTTAAGATGAGTCAGACCAGGCCCTAAAACCAAAGCAGCCTTGCTGTTCTGCAGGCACCTGCAAAATGGCGCAGCAATTTGGAGTAATTTGTTCTCTAGCACTTGTTAACTGACACACATACTATAGAAGCCAAGTGGACACAATATAGACATGTGTAGATTAGAATAACCAAAAAAAGGTTTTTTTTTTTTAATTTCTGGTAATTTGTAGAAGCAGAAATTAAAGTCAGTGACTAGCAATGAAAATCAGAGAGGCAATATCAGACTTTGAAGGAGTAAATAAATAAATAAATAAATGCACAGCCATATAAAGTATACCTGGGAGAACAGGGAGGAAAAGGCTGAGGAAGGTTCAATCCTGTCACTCATTGACAGGAAGTCTCAGATGTCACAAGTTCTAAAGAGTGAGAAATGGGGCACAATGAGTAGTGAGTGTATTTGTTTTTGTTGTTGTTGTTTTGTTTTGTTTTTGTTTTGCTTTTGATTTTTATAAACATCTGGCTCTACAAGACAAGTAGTAAGCCCATGCCAGACTTTGTGCCAGGCATGGTGGTAGAAAGCTTTAACCCCAGCATAGATAGACCCATGGGTTTTGCATCGTATCCTTGAGGAGGGTAGTGAGGCTTGGTGGTCTGAAACCTACTATTTTATAGAGAGTGTTCTTAGAACACAAATCCACTAAGTATCAGGATAGCTCAGGATCATATTAAGAACTACTGCATTCTATTTATATTTGAGCCTATAGGAAATGATTCCTTTAGAATGCATGGTTTCTGGTAATAATAAAAATACAAAACTACACAGTGGTCTGGATATTCCTTATATAGCACTGGTTTGCAGACAGGCTTAAGGAAAGAGCCTCTATGCCAGCTTGTGACATAAATAGAGGCCATTGTGTGTCTCGCCTTGCCTCTAACACAAATAATATGAATGTGAACATATGAAAAGAACTCTTAAGAATTTAAACAGAATAATGTATTTATAGTATAACAGTCACATTATTAAAGTTATATAATTCATTTTGCAAAAAGCTTTAACAAAAACTTACAGTCAGACAGTGGTGGTGCACACCTTTGATCCCAGCACTTGGAAGGCAGACACAGGTGGATTTCTGAGTTTGAAGTTTGAGACCAGCCTGGTCCACAGAGTGAGTTCCAGAACAGCCAGGGCTATACAGATAAATCCTGTCAAAAAAACCTTACAATAATAAAATCATTTTAGAATTAACCACATCACATGATATAGTTTGTGTGATTATGTGATTATGTGATTATGATATTTGTACAAACACACACACACACACACACACACACACACACACACACACACACACACACA
>JADRCD010217516.1:16969-32526 GCA_019843815.1 Montemys delectorum
AAAGAAAGAAAGAAAGAAAGAAAGAAAGAAAGAAAGAAAGAAAGAAAAAGAAAGAAAGTCTCGTAACAGGATCTGAGAAGGGTCTTTTAAGACACAAGAAGAAACCAATCATGTCTCTTTCAAAGGAGTTGTTGACTTGATTGAAGGACAGCTACAGGAGCCCTGTATCTACAGATCTTTGAAAAGTAATTAGATTACCAGCTGAGATAAAGATGCAAATCAAAGACATATGAGTCCTTTACTCAAAGGGTGTCCATCCATTCTCACATAAGTTCATTTCCTTTGGCAAAGTGATTTCACCTGCTCTCTTACTTTTTAATTGTGAGAATGTTTAGCATGGAATTTACCACTTCAACTATTCATCACATTCATCGCTTACTTACTTTGGATTATGGAGAAATTACTCTTTTAAAATTAGTTTTAAAACTACAACCATGCAGAGAATGGATTTTGCTCATGTTCACTCCCACTGCTTTCTCTTATACCTCAGCCAACTGCGACTGCCGGCCCTCCCATCTCTGTATCATTGTCTGTGTATGCAGTAGCCACAGCTGCTGTTTCTCCATGATTTCAACAGCCAGGACATATCCAGAAGACATTTCATAGGACTTCTCTCCATCTTTCAGCTCTTTCTATCTGATTTAATTAGGGATAGATAGTAGGGTTGAAGCTCTAATTAAGGTTACTGAGAACCAGAGACTGTGGTCCTTCTTTGCATGATAACTGTAACCTTTTTGCAGAAAATTTACTATTTTCTGAGAACACTGGTGATGTTTAGGTTAGAGAAACAAAAGGAACAAAAATAAGCCACACTTTCCTGATGTTAACATCCCAGTGACATAAGCAATTATTGAACTGATAACCAAAATTATAGGTTTTTGAAGAATTCTTTGAAGTTGAGGAGACAAGTAGGTAGGAGTCTCCATGGTAGGTTATTAAAAGGGCAAGCATTGTTCTTGAACTCATTCATAGTATGCACATGTGTGCATGCATGCACATACACACACACACAAATACACACACACACACACACACACACACACAAAGGAATAGGTATGATATCATCATATCCTTCCTGATACATGAAGCAACAAATCAAAATCATGCCACCAAGATGGGAGAGGGCTGGTTTGATGAGTACAGAAAGGAGTCATGTGTCTACAATATCAAATAAGAATGAGAGTAAAGGGAGGAGATGAAGACAAAAACAGTGCTGTCATGCAGGTACTCCATCTTACTTCAAGAACAACAATATCAACTAACTCCCCCACCCCTCAACCCAAGCTCCCAGGGACTAAACCACAAACAAAAGAGGATACATGGGTGGGTCCATGGCTCCAACTACATATGTAGCAGATGACTGAACTATCTGGCATCAATGGGAGGGGAGGCCCTTGGTCCAGTGGAGGCTTGATGCCCCAGTATAGGGGGATACTAAAGGGATAAGGACGGAGAGGGTTGGTAGGTGAGGGAGCACTGTCTTATAGGTTTGTGGAGGGAAGACTGGGGGGGGAGCTGTAGAGAGGAGACTGGGAAGGGGGCTAATGTTTGAAACATAAATAAGTAAAATGACCAATTTAAAAAAAACAGGAAGAACATTGATGACTTTAAGGACTAAGGTGCAATTAGACGTTCATGTTTGCCACTTTAACTCATTATCCTGTTCGTAATAATTATCATCAGTCTGTATATCAGGCATAGTTTCATATTCACTTATTGTTAGTTCACTAAGTTTTTTCAAAAGACATCCAAAGTCCTCTAACAAGTAACATTAACCCTCAGAGACAGCTGAGGTTGAAGCCTAGTTCTATCTTCCATTCAAAGACTCCATTCTACCCTCTATTCACATCAAAGGAATGAGAGAATGAACAAGTAGATTTCTCATATGTTCTCATACTTTGATTAGCTTAACACCTTATACCCCAAGGGGTTTTTGTAGGTAAGGCTCTTCCCTCTTGACTCTACAAGTTCTCAGCCAGATGGAGACATGACTCCCATGTACCTACCTCTAAGTGGCTCACTGAAAAGTCACCATAGTCTCAAGCATCACGAGCCGTGAGCCAAATTTGCCATCATAATTCAGTCTGGATAAGCTGAGCATCTGCTGTCTTGTGAACCACTATGTGTTCTGTACCCAGTGCTTTGACCCATTGTCATCACAAAGTTGCAATTGTTCCCTTGTCAGGCAGGAGCAGACAGTCTAAGCAAGAAATACCATTTTCTTTACTGTAAGTCATAAGTAAAAATGAGCACCACTCAATAGTAGATGACATAAGAGCACACAGTGCCATTAAAAAAAGGTCAGAAGGTAGAGCCAAATGTCAAATGGCCAGGAGAAAGATTGTTTTACTGATGTGGAAGGCAGTGTTATCCCTCATATCTGATATGCTACCAAATACTTGATTGCTATGGGGAAGATCACTGCCTTAGGAAGATAATTTTTGGCTTCATATATTGACTTATTTTTCTTTTATAAGAGATGTGTAACAACTTCCATTTTTTTTGAAGGTAACTAATCACTGGACATTGATAAAAATAGCTGTCTTGCGGTTTATAGAAAGTGGATTTCTAAATATCATCAGATTACATTTTATAGGTTTTACTAGGAGAATAATGTGAAGGGCAATACTAGTGTTGCAATTATATTCTATTTCCTAAATAATTAAAAATAGAGCAGTCATATGTACACATTTTTCTGCATCCAATCATTTTCATTCAACACAGATTATATATTGATACTCCCCATCTTATAAGGATTATGACTATAGGTTTTCTATGACAATGTATTGGATTCATTATTCAAGATGCATTGAAACTACTTACATATATATTTCATTGTCACCATGCTGGACACATAATTCAATGGTCATTTTTTAACAGAACATGACAAAGTATACTTGGATGAATTTTTACTTCAATTTAGCATGCTAGACCAAAGATCCACTACACCTTTCCCAAAAAATGAAATGTTTCTAGTTGTTTTATTTCCCAAAACACACTATCTAGTGGGCTTTATAGTACTGTAGAACAGACAGTCTTCATGACTTACCGATTATATTCCCCAGCATATAAATCAGACCATCTCTTTTTGCCATTCTCACATATCCCTGATACTAAAACCTCATCTAAATATTGGATATTATTGAAGCCAGGAAATAGTTGTATATTATTCAATTTTTGTCAGCAGCAGCTACCTTGACCAAAAGCAGTAAAATTTTGTTTACGAATTTGAGCTTCACTGGGTCATAAATCTCTATTTGTCTATCCTCTGCTCACTCTCTCTCTATCTCTCTCTGTCTCTCTCTCCATATATATATATATATATATATATATATATATATATATATATAATATATATATATATATATATCATCCTCAAATTGTACAATAATTTCAAGATGGCTTCAAGTGCGAGTGTCCAAAGAAAAACATCAGTAGCTGCAGGTTCTTGCTCAATGTGGCCTTTAAATTTTCATAGATTCTCTCCTATCATGGTCTGTTTATTATGAAAATCATGGAAGCTTCCTAAATTCAAGACAAGAGGACATATATGCCTGCTCCTAGTAAAGAGTGTGGGAATGAATGTAGGCCATCCTTCAAAGTTACCACCTAGAATGACCCATTTACAAAATGTTTTCTCTTATAAAAGTGTGACACGTCATTTTGTAATTAGTTAAAAAAAATAATAAAATCTTGAAAATATAGCTGGACACTTCCACAAACATAAATAATAATTACTTTAAAGTTATTATTTTCTTTTCTATTTATATATTGTTATAAGTAAACATACATACATAAGTAATCTATAACATGGAAAATGGATATAATTTTATGCTTTTTACATAAATAAATGTTATTACATGTCAATAACACAGGTACTTTACACTAATTTATATTTTAGATATCTGTCTACATCACTCCTTCTTGCTTGCTCTAGAAATCATGTCCCTACTTCTCAAGTGCATAAACTATTGGAAAGGCTACCACACCTACTTTCATTTATACAAATATGGGAGATTTAAACTCGTGTCTTCACAAATTTGCAACACATGCTTTACCCACTTATCTCCTCCTCTATAATAATAATATTATAATGACGCTGGCTGCTAAATGCCAAACAAGCACTGTACCACTGTATTGCATCCCCAGACCATTCTGACTCTTTTATAAGGAATGAAGCCAGTTCATGAGAGCAGAGTACCTCAAGGTCTTTTCTGATCATCTCCTAATGGCCCCATCTCCTAATACTGCTTCATATGAGAATAAGTTTCAATATGAATTTTAGAAAAATGCAAACATTCAGGTTCTAACATTTTTAAGGTAAGTGCCTTATTCATTTCTCAATTTCCCCCTCTATAATGATAATCATCTGAAAAATTACATTGTAATTTGGTAAGTAACTCCACCAACCCTTTATCTGACAGAGGGCTAATACCCAAAATTTATAAAGAACTCAAGAAGTTAGGTACCAATAACCCAAATAACCCAATTAAAAATGGGGTACAGAGCTAAACAGAATTTTCAACAGAGGAATCTTAAGTGCCAAGAAGCACTTAAATAAATGTTCAAAATCCTTAGTCATCAGGGAAATGCAAATTTAAACATCTCTGAGGTCCCATCTTATATCCACAGAATTCCTAACTACAAAACTCAAGAAATAGCATATGCTGGCAAGAACGTGGAGCAAGGGAAACCCTCCTCCATTGCTGGTAAGAGTGCAAACTTGTACAGCCACTTTGGAAATCTTTTTGGTGGTTTCTCAGAAAACTGGGAATAGTTCTACCTCAATACCCAGCTATACCTGTTGCAGGAATTATAAAAAATGAATCCACCCCGCAATCTCTCTTTCCCACCGGGCCATGTTTTTGAGCAAGTACCATTCAGCATCAATACTAAGCTATGGCGGCTTTTTGTTGTTTCCTCCCAGCAAGCTACATCTCGCTCGCATGCAACTCTTTACATACTCCCACAATCATTCATCTAAATAGCACTTAAGACCCAGTAAGTAAAGCATGACTCTTAAGGTTTTAATATCCAATCAGATTTATATAATAATAAAATTACAATTTACAAGATGCCAATTCAATAATTTTAGAATCAGATAATAAAGACAATATTCTAACCCAATTAATCTATTTTGTAAAAACCTGTTTGGTTGTACAACCTGGGGGTCTGGACCATCTTCATCATCTGCATCCATGATGATGACCTCTCCTTCTGCTCCTGACCTTTTTCCTCCTCCAACTCTAGCTCCACCTCTCTATTCCTGTCTAATCACAGGCCTGTCACTGCCCTAATGTGATTGGACAGAGAAAATGCTGTAGCATATACCAGTTCTGGGCATAAACTCAAAAGATGCTCCCAATCCCACAAAGACACTTGCTCAACTATGTTCATAATAGCTTTATTTGTAATAGCCAAAAACTGGAAACAACTTAGATGGTCCTCAACTGAAGAATGGATAAAGAAAATGTGGTACATCTATACAATGGAATATTATTCTGCTATTAAAAAAAAGATATCATAAATTTTTCAGGCAAATTGAAATATCTTGAGAATATCTTTCTGAATCAGGTATCCCAGTTCCAAAAGGATATGCATGGCATGTACTCACTTATAAGTGGTTATTATCCATAAAATTCAGGATACCCATACTACAGTCCACAGACCATATGCAAGGAAATTAAACAAGTGAGAATGCTTGAATCTCACTTAGAAAGGGGAATAAAATTAGTCATAAGAAGCAGGTGGAAGGAAGGAACTGGATAGGAGAGGGGATGGAGAGGGGAATGAGGGTTCAAGATCAGATGTGAGGAGAGATATGAGGGTTGGCCATATGGCCATGAAAATGAATAGAAATCTGCAACTGGCAGGGGTGGGGAGCTAAGTGTCATCTCCAGGAAGAGGGAGAGACCTGGGATAAAGAAGACACCAAAGAATCAACGGAGGTGTCTTTAGCTATGACTCATGGCATTAGGGATATGGAACCTGAAGAAGCCACCTCCTAAATCCCAGCAAGAACCACAATGGAGTGACAAGGACATCAACACACTCACAAAACTTTTGACCCAAAATTTATCCTGTCTATAAGAAATACAGGGACAGGGGATGGAGCAGAGACTGAGGGAAGTGGCCAACCAATAACTGGCCTAACTTGAGACTCATCTCATGGGTAAGCAACAATGCTAGACACTGATAATGATGCTCTGTCATACTTTCAAACAGGAGTCTAACATGGCTGTCCTCTGAGAGGCTCCACCTAGCTGTTGATTCAGACAGATGCAGACATCCACCACATCCAAACACTGGCTAGAGTTAGAAACTCTCACTTGAGTAAGATTACAAGGAATGACTATGGCCCCTAAGGTTATAGGAACTCCACAGGAATACCAACAGAGTCAATTAACATGGGCTCTTGGGCCTCTCAAAGGCTGAACTGCCAACCAAAGAACATACATGGGCTGAACCAAGGCTCCTTGCACATATGTAGCAGATGTGCAACTTGGTCTTCATCTGGGTCCTGAACATCTAGAGCAGGGACTTTCCCTAAAGCTATTGCCTGTCTGTGGAATATGTTCTTCTAGATGGGCTGCCTTATCTGACTCAGTGGGAGAAGACGTGCCTGGACTCACAGAGACTTGATGTACCAGAATGGGGGGATACCCAGGAAGGCTCCCACCCACAAGAGGAAAAAGGAAGGGGGGATGGGGAAAAGCTTGTGGGAGGGAGTAACCATGAGGGGGACAATGAGTAGGATGTAAAATGAATAAGTAAAAAAAAATAATTAATTACAAATTACATCATAAGTGCTTGTTACACTGCTTTATACTAAAATCCGAACATCAGGTAGAAAACTAGATTTAGGAAGTGACAAATCCAAAACTTAAAGTCAGGCCAAAATAAATTAGATTTTAAATTGTTTGATCTTAAACAGTCAACAATGTCCAGTGTGACTTAGAGAGACCACATTCTTCTGAGATTTAAACTGTTTTATGTTTCTGAATTAACAGGACATTCTTCTAAGTGTATCTACAGCATGATTTTTATTTCTAATATACCATGATCCAGACAATTTCTCAGATGCTAAGGAAAGGCAGTACATAAGCCCATGTAGTCCTTGTAAGCACAGAGTTTACAGCACTTAAAAGCAGAATTATGGGGCTGGGGCTGTCAGGATGATTAAGTGATACAAGAACTTGTTCTTACGAAGGACCCCCATGTTCGATTCTCAGCACCCACAATGTAGCTCACAATCTCATGTAACTCCAGTTCCAGGAGTTCCAAAGCCCATGTCTATCTAGCCTCTGTGGGCATGTACATACAGACAAGCAAAACACTCAAACATATAAAATAAATAAATCTAAAAGGAACATTAAAAGGAGAATTGCTATTTTGGTACAAACCACCCATAACTAACATATGGGTTGAGAACCAGCTATATTACATGATGTGGCTTTATTGTAGGAAAAGATTGTTTTGCCCCTGGCTGGTTTGAGTGGATCACTGTTTCTCATGGTACCAAAATTCATTCTTCTGAGAATGAACAGATCTCTTGTCACCATGGTTTGATGTATTCCACATAAGTGTGTTCTTAATGGTCAATTCATTATTATCTTGTAATTATAGTATACAGGTTAATCAATCCAATTGATCATTGTCCCAAGCATGGTTTCTCAAACTGGACATCAGTGACATTGGGTGAAAAATTTATTACTGAGGACTGTCTTATGCCTTGTAAGTTATATGATATTCAAACTTGTAGATCTCTGTACACTGGATGCTAGAAGTAACATCAAATAATAAAAATTAAAAATCACTTGTTATCATCAAAGTTTTTCTCAGGGACAAAACTGTTCCCAACTCAGAACAACAGGGGTAGAGACAAATAGATACAGGGACAAACACATAACTCTCCTTTTTTTGGCTGTGAGACCTTGAATAAGTACTTCAACACCCAATACGCTGTCTTGAAACAGCGTATATTATTATTTAATGATAGGTATAAATATATCATATATATATATATATATATATATATATATTTGATCACAGGATTTGCAAGAGTTTTGACAAAGTTAGCTAATACTTACTAGATGCTTATTACATTCTAGGTATTTTTTAAATGTTCATGAACTCACTGAATAATCAAAGAAATCTTGCAAAGCAAGTATGATGTTTAGCTCCATCTTAGAAAGAAGGGAAACAGAAATAATGCAGGTAACCCACCAACACTCCAAAGGTACTAAGTTAAAAATGTTCAAAAATGAATGCATGGAGTCTGACTTAAGCGCACATGATACACCATCACTTTTCTATGACTAATAAAAATTCCCTGCTGAAAGAACAGCCAGCTTAGCAGTTCATGGCCAAGGGTGATTGCTTGTGTCATAGGCAAAACTCTCAAAAAATGTAGGAAGGTTGTTAGGTGACTTTTAACAGTAATTAAAGAAGGCTTGTGCTTTGAGGTTAAGCTTTGAAAACACAAAGATGTATATGGTCTGAGATCTGTCCTCCAGAACCTCAAAGTTCTTTGATAACTAGGAAGCTAAAGCCTTTGGCGCTGCACCGACACCAGGAGACCAAAAATATGACCCAAAAATATGTGTCCCAAAGCCAAGTGCCTTGAGGGAATCACAGAGCATGAAGGGCAACAAGAAGACTGCTCACACTGGTAAGAGCAACTAGAGATCAAGTGCTACAGAACCTGAAAGGAGATAAGAGGACTGTGCCCAGTAGTAATGAATAGCATAGCATCTTAGGGACTGCTGGAGGAGGGAGGAGAAAGTTTGCTTGTCTCAGTTTCTTCATCTACAGAATAAAAAGATGGTTAATAGTCACATATCTAGATTCCATCAAAATTGCAGCAAGCACATCAGCAAGCATGCGTAACAGAGCAGTGATCAATCATCCCACTGACCTCTGACCCCATCATTCCTGCTATAAAGCTCTAAGTAGGGTGGCTCAGAGAACCCTGAGCTTTTTCGTGCTCAGTGCCCCTCTCCAATGCTTCCTTCTCTCCCTGCAGCCCTGAGAAAACATTATTGCAAACATTGACCTCATAAAAATGCACAGAAAAACCTTTCCATACACTGAAGCATTGCAAGGCAAAACAGAACAACAGCAACAATAGCAACAACAACAAAAAAACAGCAAAACAATTCTTTTTCGTGTTTTTCAAGTTCTACTGGGATTTCTCTTCTGAACGAAGATGTTCTATTTCTGCTCAGGGAAATAAAGGTATTGAAACTAAGAAAGTTCCCCCTTAAGGTTCACTACGCAGTACCTCAGCAGTTTCTCCATTTTATTTTCTCCTTTTCCCATCTATCATCTGACTCTCCATTCACTCTCCTGTGTTCTCTTGCCAAGAATATGTTGAATACATTTACAGAGAAAAAAAATAGCCCTTCAAACCACAGCATTAAAACCAAAGAAATATTGTTTGTCTTCCAGTTCTTTCATTCTGCTGATAATCACAGTGTGCCTACTAAGGGGTTGGCTTCATCGAGGCACTGAATGGATTTTTTTTTTTAAATCTCTACTCTCATAAAGCTTCCAGTCTAGAAATGGTAAAGATTGGAAATTTGAAACTAACGACAGGCCAACAAGTAAGTAACCCATTTTGAAATTATATTCAAGGCTGTTAATGGTTTGTTCTTGGTTAATGGTTTATGTTAACAATAAATGTTAGTGGTTTAAAGAGTTCATTAGGAAGGGAAAGTTTTCTATGGCATGAGTGATACATGGAAGTTCTCTCTGCAAGGATGGAATGTGAGTTTAAACTTAATGGCAAGCCATGGCAAGCAAAGGAACACCACATGATAGTCCTGAGGAAGAGCCTGCTGGAGTCCAGCTGGAGAAGTTGAGAGAATGGGGGAAAAGGCAACAGAGATGTAAAGAGTGGAGAAATTCAGAGTGCAGATTGATTGGCATCTCTCAAACCAACATAAAACCTTTGAATTCTATTTTCAAAAATGTTTTCCTCAACAATTTTGTATACATATATAATACATTCTGCTTACTGTCTCCTACTATTACCTCTGCAGACTTCCTTCTTTACAAATTATTTACTATATGTTGCTAGTTTATTTTTGTACAAAGTCCTGTAGAACTTAACTAAGGGCATCTGCGTTACCCTGAGTTTAGGACTAAACATACTCGTTATTGTAAAACTGAGTATTATGCCTCTCCCTCTCCCATAACCTTATAATTACCAAATATTTAACAACTTTAAAAATAAATTGATAGGAGATTTTAAAGGAATCAAAAAAGTTGGTAAAGGAACAGGTTTGGTCAGGCATATGCATCAAGTCATTGGACTGACCCAAGTGCCTATTTAACAAATAATGTAGAGAACATGTCTGAGGCTATCAAGTTTGAAGACTGGGTCAGAGGTGAAAGAGCCTTTGCTGAGGTAGTCATAAAACATTAGAAAGATGTGCTCATATTTCAAATGACTTAGATTTGGTAATGAAGTTAAAGGATTTCTGCTCCAGACTGCAAGCAGATTTTGATCATCATAGAGAAAAATATGAAATGCTTTTGCCTGAGCAGTTGAGTACATGAGGGTGTCATATTCTGAGAGACAGAGAATACAGAAGAACCATGATTTTGAGTGAAGGAAATAACTCAAGATGTTGTCTGCAGATTGTATGAGAAGTCTAGTGATGTACTGTAAAGATGGTGAATAATCACTGAGTCACATGACTTGCAGTCGCAGAGATGCTGTCATGGCTTCTCCTCCTGTTGCCATGATAAAATTCTCTGACAGAAGCAAGTTAAAGAAGATAGGCTTGATTGTGACTCACAGTTCATGGTTTCAGACCATTATAGGGAAGAAGTGAAGAGAACAAGAGTGTGAGGCCACTGGTCACATTGCAACTTCAATCAGGACAAAAAGAGCAATGAATTCTGCTGCTCAGACTCCTCTTCCCTTACATATGAGCCAAAACATTTACGCATCAACTGTATCTGCCCATAGTGGGCAGGTATCCCCACAAGCCAGAAAGTGGTGGCCCATGCCTTTAATCCCAGCACTTGGGAGGCAGAGGCAGGCAGATTTCTGAGTTCGAGGCCAGCCTCATCTACAGAGTGAGTTCCAGGACAGCCAGGGCTAAAAAAAAGAAAAAGAAAAAGAAAAAGAAAAAGAAAAAGAAAAGCAAGAAAGCAAGAAAGCAAGCAAGCAAGCAAGCAAGCAAGCAAGAAAGAAAGAAAGAAAGAAAGAAAGAAAGAAAGAAAGAAACTTAATCCCTTACATGCATACACAAATATCCATTTCCCAGTAATTCTAGATTTCAGTCAACAACTGAGAGTAACCTATATAGTAATGTACAAGATACTCCTATTACATTGTCCCATGAGCTCTGATGGATGTTAAGAGCCTGGTATTCGGCTGGCATGGTGCTCAGTGAAAGCGAATGTGAGGCAGCCTCTGATCTCTAGGAATTCACAGTGTAGAAAAAATAGTCATCGATGGTGTTGTGTTTTATAAAACAGGGTATGGTGGGGTGGGAGGGGTACCTTAGTATACTCATGCATCCCTCTGAGGTATCAGCCAGATGACAAGCCAAGCTTGAGACCTGGAAAGGAATTCTGGAGGAGGGAATAGAAGCAGAGAAAGAAAGGGGACAGAGAAGGACAGAGAGAGAAAGAGAGGAAGAGGATGGCTAAGGATCCTTTAGAAGAGAGGGTAAGGGAGAAAGTAGTCATAAAGAGGAAAGGTAGAGAAAGAGAAGCCAGTCTTTTTATAGTGAATGACGCTTGAACCTGGCTGTTGCTTGGTAACAGGTGGGCAGAGCCATGAGGCAGTGCTAACAGATGGGATAAGCAGAACTGAATGGATTCTTAAAGAATTACAGATGTCTGTGCCACAGAGGAAACCACTGAAGGAAATGGAAGAGGGATCAATTCATAGGACTTTAAGAGGAATGGAGAGAGCAAAATTGGGTCCAAAAGAATGAATATGGTTTGTTGGCATGAAAAGAAGATGGACAAGAATATTCCAAAGTCAACAATGAGGAACTAGTTAGGGAGATTTTTGATTGCCCTGTATGGATAGTGGAAAAGACTAAGAACTGGTGTCTGGCAGGCTTTGAAAATTCCCAGGGATTTAACCTGTGGAGCTCGAGGAAGAAAAACATTTAATAGTCAGAACTATTCAGGGACATAATATATGTGATGCTATGTATTATAAAGGCTGACAAGTCTGAAATCAGCAGTGTAGGATATCAAACTTGAGACTTGGTAGCACCACAGAGGAAAGAAAGCCAGATGTCTTAATGCTCCAGAACTGCCCTGTCAGCAGGGAGGTCAGTGTCGTTTAAATATATGCATATTTTAACAAATAAGATGAGGCCTGTGCACATTATGGAGAGTATCTGCTTTGCTCGGAGTTGACTGATTTAAACACCAATCTTCTCCAATGATTTTCTTCAAATTGACACATAATAGTCATCATCACAGAGCCTAAAACAGAATTTGAAAGGAGAAAATGCTTGTTAAATCTCAAACTTATTAAACTAGTTTGGTGGAGATAGAAAACAATAACAATACTAGCCATCTGCCACATGGTTAACACTAGAAATTATTCATGTTATTACAGTATATGCAACTCTCAAGACAACCCTTTCTACAGAGACACGGTAAATTTTGTCTTTCCAAGAGCTATAAATTAACGGAGGAAACAGGACATACTTTATTCCAAATCCCATGCTTTCAAATGAAACTGTGCTGCGACTATTTTTAATCTTTTCTGTTCAATTTCCCTATCTATAAAAACAAGCCTGCTAAGATCTAGTAGAGCCTAGGTGGGCAAAAGTAAAGTAGCACCATGGCTGTAGTGATAAAAATGAGAACATCCCCCCACAGGCTCTAGGGTTTGAACACTCGAATCCCAGTAGCTGGCACTATGTACTGAAGTAGTGCAGCCCTGCTGGAATAAGTATAGCACTGGTGGCAGCTTTAAGTGTCCACAGCCTTGCCTCACTTCCAGCTCAGTCTATCTTCTTTCAGTTTGTACCTGAGCCTGTAACCTTTTCCTTCCTGCTCCTGCCACCATGCCTGACACTTGCTGCCATGTCTCCTTCCATAATGGATTCTCACCCTCTGAAATCAGAAGACAAAATGAACTCTTTCTTCTGTGAGTTGCTAACAATTAATGCACTGACAAAATATTGTATATGGTAAATTAACCCAAACCCTCAGATCTTCCTATCACAAGCCCAGGTGACTTTTTTGTGGATTTATTCAATCACTCATCTGTCTAAACAATACTGAGTCCTGAGTTCACTAATAGGTAAGAGGCCTTCACAGAGTGAAGCTCTCACCCTCGTCATCTATCAGCCCACAGACTGGATCATAAAGTATGATCCACATGCCTTAAATAGTATATAATGCATTTAGACATGATCTCATACAGCCAACTTTGCCTTCCCTTGTTCTGTACATGGCTTGACATGAACAGGGACAACACAGAACTACTTTCCAGTCAGACAGTAAATATGGGATTATTACACAGATATTTCAGACCTATATCACGCATCTGATTTTTCCCACTGTCTTCATTGCCACCTTCTCTGACAATTACAGGAGCTATACTGCAGCTATTTTTCTTATTGCTATGGGAATCACTGCTACAGTTGTAATAGTCGCTATCACTCATTCATTTAAACACATTTATTGGGCAACTCTTGCTCTTTGTAAGCTAGGGAGCTATGAAGTACTTTGAGAAAAGGGTGATATTATCTAAGTTATATTTCAAAACTAGGATTCTTATAGTTATGCCGTGAACAGGGCCATAAAAAGACAAATCTCAAAGCAAAGGACCAGTTAGGAGGTTATTGAAATGATCCAGATGGGACAGGAAGGGGGTCTCAGACCACTTTGATACTGTATAGGTGGTAAGAAGTGGTTAAATGAGCACTTTCTGCAAGAAGAGGAGCATTTACAGGGTCACCTGAACCACTGGAAAGAGAAGCATAAAAACTGATGATGATGCCAATCTTTGGTCTGAGGAAGCTGCAGCTATGCCTAGCTAAATTACTGGTTGTATGGAGACCAGGCATTAGACATACGTATGTGGTGCATCAGATAGACACCTCAACTGTGATGAGATTAAAATGCACTAGACATTTGACTGAGTATTGGAAACACACAGCTCCAAGATAATACCCTGTCTTCAGATCATATCGACAAAAGGGTTAAAGTAATTCTATTAGACTTGGGCCCAGGTGGGAGTCAGGATGCAGAGAAAGAACACCTGCTAAGGGGAGAACTCATGGGATCTGTAGCTTCAAAGAATCTTGAAATTCATTACAAACCCTTGTAGTCGATAAAAATAGGGCTGTTCTGGATAGTTAATTAATCAAAAGATTCAGTTAAAGAGAGGTTCATAAAAATGATGCATCTGCACTTTAAACATTTTATATTAACTTAAAATTTAAAAATGTGTCTTCATTTGCCGAGGTTGAGATGTGCCGGCAAGGCCTGGGTTAGAAGATGAGCTTGGATTGATTGCAATTCCCCCTAGTCCTTTTTGCATAAATCACACTCATAACGTATGGCCTCTGATTTCCTATATGAGGTTCTTTAAAGTAAAGTAAAAATGTAAAGACACATAGAAAGCCACAAGAATATAGCCTTCTGGATAATTTTTCTGCTAATCTCTTTTTACTGATCCAACCATAATTTTTAAAGCACTCAGCTTCATCATGGCTTCTTGAAGCACTGACACTTGTTTCCATAGAAATATCCCTCTTTGTCCTCACATTTACATTTAATCATTTGCATGCTAATTAATTAAGTATACAAATACAACAAGAAGAACTGTCACAAACAGAAGTGCTTGACAGAAAGCATCAATTCTCTTCCTGGGAGCAGAGTTATGCAGGTGTAATGAGAACAATCTGTGAGCTCAGAACTGTCAAGCATGTCCCAGACAGTATCAAAATGTTTTATTATAAGTAGCTTGGTTTGTTTATCCAGAACATGATTGGAAACAATTCACTTCAGAGACAACCTTGGAAATAAATAAGAAGCTAGAATGCTACATATACAACCTCTCCTGCCACCCTGCCCCCACATCCATCCTCATAACTACACACCTTGTATAGACTCTAGTCAAAATGCTCAGCTGAAGAGAATACATTTTTTAGATCATGTCTTCTGTCTATTATTTGGTTTTCCTTTTTCTGTTTCAACATAAGTAGCACTCACACCAGACCTTACCTGAGCCATCATCTATGCGTTAGCTCACACACAGAAGGCCTCATGAACTGGAAGCTTTTTCCATCTTCATTGGCTTCTTGGTCATTTTTCTATACAACAACATTTAGAAGACAGGATATTTGGAGCTTATGCTTTCAAAGGGTTAGAATCCATGACCATTTTGGCAGAGAGGGCAGAGAGCATGGCAGCAGACAGGCATTTGGGACACTGGAACAGTAGCTGCTGAGACCTCATGTCATAATACACAAGTAGAAAGAGAGAAAGACACACATACACACACACATATACAGAGAGAGAGAGAGAGAGAGAGAGAGAGAGAGAGAGAGAGAGAGAGA
>JADRCD010217516.1:32536-45356 GCA_019843815.1 Montemys delectorum
GAGAGAGAGAGAGAGAGAGAGAGAGAGAGAGAGAGAGAGAGAGAGAGCAGAATAGCACAAGTATTTTAAAATCTCAAAGCCCACACCAAATGACATATACCCTTCAACAAAGCCAAACCCCCTAATCCTTCCCAAACACTTCTACCAACTAGTAACTAAGTATTCAAACATATGAACTATATGAAGACCATTCTCACTCAAATACTCATATACCCCCTTAGTCTCACAGCTATATCATGATGAAAAATGCAATTTTCTAATATCAAAAGTCACCATAGTCTTTCACAATCTCAACCCAGTGTAAAACTCCAAAAAATCTCTTCTGACACCTGTAGCAATTCTTAATTATAATCCTCTATAATATTGGAAATGAAATTACATACTTTCAACATACAATGACACAGAATGTGCATTGTCATCCCAAAAGAGAGGAATGGGGATATGATATGAATATATTAACCCCAAGGGAGGCTGAAATTCAGCAGGGCAAATTCTAATTCTCATAGCTCCATGTCTGATGTCAAAGGATTTAGGTGGTCCCACTCTTTCAGCTTTACCAACCGCAACATATTTCTATGTGCTGGGCTGCTTCCAATCATTGCATATAGCTCCTTGGCATCTGTTTCAGGGCTATGGCATCTCCATCATCTTGGGTTGCCAGTGCAATCCAGCTTTCACATTCAGAGCATCATGCAGTAAAGCTCAAGCACTCCTCTGCCACATACCTGGATCCAGTGGATCTCCTTAACCATGGAGCAAGATTCCACAACCCCTTTACTCATATAACCTTCATGACTTGAAAGTCATAAGCATTTGTAGCATTGACATTTTCGATTGCCTGCTAATGGTGGAGTTTGGTCCCCTGTAAATCATCACATTTGCAGAAGCTTTGTAGGGACAGAAAATTTCTCATGTCTTTTTTTTTTTTTTTTTTTTTTTGGAGTTGGAAGATTAGCTGTGTGTTTTCCCTGAGGGTACTTCTCACTTTATTCCATTTTGGAAAATAATTTTTAAATTCTTATTAACACAAGCCATGACTCCCACATTATAAATCCAGGTACTCTTTTTTTTTTCTCCTCAAACTCTTCATTTTGCGTTTTGTTTTGCACTATTCATTCTTTCTCACTGTAGACTTGCGTAAGAATGGTTACTAATAACCCTGTGACAGAGTCAATATTAGACTGTCTTAAAATCTCTTCCATCAGGGTAAGTAGTCCAATAATTTTCAATTTAGCCTCAGGCAGATTCATAGGACGAGGCCAGGAAGCAAACATTTTCTTTGTCAAATTATCATGAGCTATCTCTCTTGGTTATTGTTCTCCTCTGAAACATTTTGAGTGGGCCATCCAGAGTCCACATTGCTCCCAGTACTAATGTCCTCTAAACTCCTAATAGGATGGCTTACTAAGCTCTGCCTACCACATTCATTCAACCATTTTCTTACTTCAAAGTCTCAAAGTCTTCCAGGTCCCTCAAAACATAGCAAGACTAGACCTGCCATGACAAAAGCCAGAGTATCTGGCATCAAATTCATTCTTAGTTACTTTTCTGTTCCTTTGATAAGACACCATAACCAAAGCAAATTATAGAAGAAAGAGTTTAGTGGGGGCTTACAGTTTCAGAGGGGTTTCATCTCTGACATGGCAACAGGCAGGCAGGCATTGCACTGGAGCAGTAGCTGGCAGCTCACATCTTGATCTATAAGTAGGAGACAGGAAGATACACACACAGATAGAGAGAGACAGAGAGAGACAGAGACAGAAATTGAAAGACAGAGAAGGACAGAGAGAGACAGAGAGACAGAGAGAGAGTTTTGAAAACTCAAAGCCAGTAATTCACCACTTTTTACCAACTGAGTACCATAATTGGCCCTAAAACCTATCGATCTTTTTTTTTCTAGTCTCTTCTTTTTTCTTCATCTGTATAGACAGAGCACCCCTAACCGGGGCTTTCTTGGATTCTCTTTATAGGGAGAAATAAGAAACTGTTTCAGACTTGTGGGACCCATGCAGTTTCTGCTGTAGCTTCTCTACTACTCTTGTACAAACAGCCACAAGTTGTATATAAATAAATGAGGGTGGCTGTAGTTCAAGAAACGTTATTTTAAAAAAATGGTGGTGGGCCAAACGTAGATTTGGGTAACATAGTTGAAGATTCTTGTTTTAAATAAAAGAAATATCCACAATCTCTTACTTGTTATTGTTTAATATTGGTTAAGACAAATCCTAAAGTCTTGAAGCTGCTGCTGTTCTAGAAAGGAGAAACACTCCTCCAGACAGTGCTCCAGTGACTCATCTTGTTTTCATCTTTCAGCTCATATGACCTATATTCTATATATTTCAAAGTCATTCAGAGCTGGGCAGTGAAGGCACATGCCTTAAATCCCAGCACTTGAGAGGCAGAGGCAGGCAGATTTCTGAGTGCAAGGAAAGCCTGGTCTACAGAGTGAGTTCCAGGACAGCCAGGGATATACAGAGAAACCTGGCTCAAGAAAACAAAACAACAAAACAAAACAAAACAAAACAAAGTCATTCAGAAACCAACCAGCAAGAGCAGTCACATAGCAAGGCTAGAGATACAAAGAACATCACAGCTTTATTAAACAAGATTGTTGAATATGCATCTTACAGACTAGATAGAATTTTAGTAAATAGTAGGCAGTGGGTATTAAAGAATTAAGTGAAGAGTAAGAAACAAATATGTATTTGAATGTATCTGAGGAAAATGTTTAAAGTAGAATGTAGAAAAGAAACAGTGGATCCTAGGAAATCAGCATGCTGTAAGCCTATAGAAAATATGAGAATAGTGAAGACTGGAAATATTTTGAATAGTGAACAATTGAGAAATAACAAACATTTCACACTGGCTTAGGGATCACATATTCCTTGGAGAAAGATATAGTATTTGATGGAATCAAAGTAGGAGTTAGTTGTTATCACAGGGCAAGATGTTCCTATGATTCTATGCCCTGAAATATGGTCATTTATCTCTCGTTGTTTTGTGAATGTACAAATAACATAATCACATTTGAAAATAAATGCTACCTTTATTTTTAACTGAAAAAAATATAAAGCATAGGAGTTCATCTGAAAAGAAAAACATATAAAGGAGAAGGGGAGCCCTATGGAGCTCATGTCACAGTATTCAGAGTCTACATACAAAGATACAGTAGAGGAGAAAGAGCATTGCATTGGAGTCCAAAGCCTGTACATAAGTCTGGATTCCACAATAAGTAACTGTTCCTTGGTGTCAATCACTTCTCCTGTCTTAGATCCAGAATCTTGAGTCCTCATCAAGAAGAGTGAAGAAGTTGGGAAGTTCTTCTTATAGCTCTAGTATTCTGGTGATTGGCAAAAATTAAAAATAACAAGAATCCATTTTAAATCCCTCCCACCTGCAATCCAGCCAAAGAGTTTAATTACAATGCAGGAAGGTACCAATGCTAACTGGAGGCTGTAAATGAGAAACCAGGACATGTTGCTGCCTGCACATGCCCTGCCATAGCCTGGAAGTAAAAACACGCATGCTCCTGCAAAGGCAGCAGAGGGAACCTCCATTGCCACTGATAATAATATTCATTAATTTATTCAGCTTGCTTGCTCTATTTTTTCTATTGTCCAGAATCCATCAAATTATTCTGCCCTCTCACAAGAATTGCTGATAGCCACTGATCGATGACGTTGTTTACAGAGGCTTGCAGCACTCTGGTTTTAAACTAAAATTAAAATGGGAGGAAAAAGAATCCTAACACTACCCTGCAGCAATCAGGAAATTAATCGTTGGTTTCTAAAGCATTCTTGAGGCTGAGATTAAAAAGTCTCAGCCCCAGAGGATCACAGCATATAAGGGTCTCCATTCACCACCAGAAAAAAATTGTTTCAAGGCTTCAAATGAAAGCCAAGCAAATGTTTTTCCTGGCAGCCACTCTCAAAAACATTCCGAGGTGCACTCAGGCAGGACTCTGATGAGCACCTGAGATGGTGCTTACACAAAACAGAGCTGTTTGGAAGCCATTTTGATAAACGGCACTTTCCTCCCAGCCATGGCTGAACACAGAGGTGATGTCACTTCTAAGTGTATCTAAATTGCCCATCACAATTAAGGTGTCATTTAAGCTCCAGGAATGCTCTCTCTGTCTGATTCTGAAAGAAGGAACTGCTTTAAAAAAATAGGTCTTGTCCAGACATGTAATAGAAGTAGGAGGACATTTCTAGTCTACACTTAAATAGCTGAATCTACCTCTCCATCTAATACAATATACCTCCTGAGTTCTATCAACCATTAGAGAAACTTCAAATACAGTACAAGTCACAAGAGTCCATCCAGCTTTCCTGAGATTTAGGGCTCCAAAGACCTTACATCTGAAAGACAATGTGCATTAGAATTTTGTTACATTAAAAAAGAAATCATAATCAGGAGCAACAGCCTTGATAAAGGCCAGGAGTTCAAGATGGCCAAAGAAAAGAGGACAGAATCAGTGCTTCTGAGTTGCAGAACTGTAGCAGAACAAAAACATCAGATGTGATACGCTTAAATGCCAGCTCAGCCAGATACTTGTTGTGCAATCTAAGACCCGCCCCCCACCAATGGACCTCTGAATCCTTGCCTGCATACTTGTGACAAGAATTACTTGCCCGCTGTGACATGGAAGATGACAGAAGAGTCTTGCAGAATCTGTCTGTGTCAGGGGCTCCATGGGAGCTCTATGCATTTGAAGCTTTACCACCTACTCTTCTGTCCAGCAAAGCTCTAGGGAGTCTGATGCCTGCAGATGCTGCCTAAGTCTATACACCTCCTCCATGGATGTGTCACATGTACTAATTACCACGCACTGGGATCAACCCTGTGAATTACCGCACAGTCAGCAGACACCCTGTGATACAAGGTACATGGCTTGGAGTTAAGTGCATTTCATAAGTTATAAAAACATTAAAGAGCAGCAAAGTTTTAGGGGAAACTGGAGGTGATCTCAGTCCAACCTTGTGAACTTGACATCAAATGGTTTCCTAGCAGTAAAACAGTGCCTAATGTATCTTAATTTGTAACTGAAAATTATGAGCAAAATTAGTAATCCAAAAGCTCACGTGCTGTTTCCAGGAAGTGATACAAGGTACATAGCTCTGTAACACTGTAAGCAATAAAGAGATTGGTTAGCCATAAAGGTGGAGAGGAATGTGGATAGAATTATGGCAGTTTATATGTGTTTGACATGAATATGTCTGGGAGTAAAGCTCTCTAGACAGAGAAAGGTGAATATGAAATAATAGGTACAACCTGAAATCAGAAAATATAATGTTGTGTTAATGTATATTTTTCATTAGCATTATTATTTATTATTTTTAATTTGCATAGAAAAATAGGTTCACCACAATATGTTTATACTTAGCTATTATCAGAGTATCACTTTAAAAAAGCAAATTCAACATATTTGTTGTTTTCCTAGGGTAAAGGTTCTTAAAGTGAAGCTGGTAAAATCTTGGTTACTGATAAGAAGATGTAGGATGTGCTGTTGATAGTGACTCAGACTTTTATGTGCTTACTCTGTAATACAAGTTTCAAGATCGTTATAAATAAATGAAGCTTTACAGAAAAGCACGGGTTTAGAAATAGTGAAAATCTATACTTCAGGTATAGTGAAAGTCTAGGGAAGATTTTTTTTAAGGAGCTTTTATCAACACCCCACGTTCACTGGGTAAGCATCACGAACCAAGCAAGTTAGGAGAGACAGTGGACACTCTCCCTGAACATAGGGCTGATGACATTGTCCTGCTAACCATAACAGTTTCCAGAACCTCAGAGAGATGAATAAAAACAGTATTGGATATAAAAAATACTACATGAGGCCAAATCAGGAGGATATGGTGATAAAGTGGGAGAGAAGCACATAAAAGAACTGGAAACAACAAAGAAGGAAGTCTCAGATAGCTAATGTGATGGCTGTGTAGATAGGAAAGCCTAGAATACGGCTATTTGGGGAGAAAAAATGAGACGAGATGGAGGCTTAGCTTTATGTAAGGTCACTTACTTACCTTAAGCTTTTGCTGCTAATAGTGAATGTGGCTGCTGAGTCATATAATAAGTAGTCACCTAATAACTATCTAATGGGTTCTGTCCTGTAGACTGGACTACACTCCTGGATTGGAAAACTGGCCTTGGTATTAGAGATTGGAGTCTGATTGCATTATAACTTTGGCTCACAGGGCTGTCAGAGGACTGGGAAGCTTGGCACTCTGTATTGGACTTTTCCATGCACTCTGGCGATATTTCCCACAGTTTTCAATCCCCAGGTCTAAATTTATATGACTCCTTTGTAAAAGTAACTTTTAGTCCCCTGAAGTGATTGTCCTCTCTGAGTTTTACTGCCTCTGTCTGCTCATCTAGGCCTAGTCTTGGAAGTGTCTAGCCTTCATATAATCTAATCTAGGCCTCTGAGACTTAGTGCTAAAAATGGTCACCCTTTCTAGTTCTTCTGAATTCCAGCTGACTGGTTCAACTTAGCTGTTCTGTCTCAAACTCCTCACCAGACTGACTGATTCAAACTGGTTCTTTTCATGTTATGGCTGAATTGCTCTCCTTGTCCTCATACTAACTTTGGCAATATGTTATAATCTGGCTCCTTCTCATTCTCTGATTCATTCTGTCTTTACCTGTGTCTAACTTATCTTTTCTTTGACCCATCTCTGTAAAACTTTCCCAATAAAACTGCTACTCTCCTCTCTTTATGCTCTGTTTTCTCTTACGTTAATTTTCTTTCCTTTTGTTTTTATGAGATGTAGGCATATCCTACTCTATCAAATCTTTCTCTGATTTGTTATCTTATCTGCCTCTCAATTAGACATCACTTTCAACTATGGGTACTTCCTTCTACAAACTAACATTTCCTTCATTGTTTGGGACTTAAGGGTGTGTCTGTATTTCAGCCAGAGGGATTAAAGATGTATGCTAAGGACTGAGTCACAACACAACTAGAAACAGAATTTTCTAGTAAACAACACAATAATAGGGTTCACAGTGAGATCAAATATCCTGGAACACTCCTTTGGATTTTCCTTCCCTTCTTTCTATTATCTATGTGACCTTCACTGCAAGACGTCAGAGTTTAAGTTAATAGCAGTGAAGTAGAAATAGTCAAGTCTAGGAGAAAAACACATTTGGATGTAGGCTACAGTGCTAATCATAATATGGCCATCACACTCAGTATACATCATATGCTCAAAACCAAGAAAGCTGATGGAATGATCGGGTTTTCTTGCTGTTTTATTCTTATTCTCTTTCCAGATTTTCTGAGCCTGACTTCTGCGTACATCCTTCATCCTGTTCTATGTGCTTCTTCAAAGACAATATATAGAAACACCTCTTCTTTTTTTTTCCCCATCCTGACATCATTTCCCCCGAGTCATGTACATTTCTCATTCATTCATTATATTTCCCACATTAACTCTGAAAATTAGCACCTTACCTAGTCCATCCCTGTCTTGAAAATGCTATTGCAGATACTGGTTGTCATGGTGGAGATTTCTAGCTAATCTACTTTAGTTCAATAACCAAAATTCAAAGGATGTCCTAAAGGATCTGACAAACATCTGGCCAATTCAGGATCTATGCACAGTTAAGACAGATCAACAGGTAGCATTTGGTTCATGAGAGGCAATCTAAATCTCTACACTATCCCTGTTAAGTATGAGAACTGCTGTCTTGTTTGACAAAAGCAATAAATTGGCATGAGCAGTAGTGTGACACACAGCTATCACAGTTCTGATTCTGGCTGGCTGATTCTCAGCCTTCTAACTGGAGCAGGACAAAGGCAGAAACACAATCTTGCACCAAGACATTTACCTTGAGCTCAGAGCTTAGTTAGCATTGCCAAAGATGGAAAGTATCTCTGAAGTCAAAGGAGCATGAAGTCACAAAGAGCAGGACAACATACCCTAGTCCCTACTCTACTGGTGGCGTTTATGAGGAAAATCATTAAACTCTCTGCATTATCAGTTCTTTATTTCAGAAACAGAGAGAAGAAAATGGTTTTCACCTCTATTATGATCTCTTATGGGTAGTCTCAGCTCCAGCCACAGTGCTTCTCAAATGTTCATTTGTTTTTAGTCACTATGATATTAAAGGAGGAAGTGTGCTCAAAATTAAAATTTTATGCAATGGGATTGTTTTCTATAATGAGGAAGACTTACTCCACTTCAAGCAGCTAACTAGACTGGAAATCAGGATATCTAATATTAATATCAATTTTAATATTAATAATTATAATAGCAGATATGAATTGAATGTTGAACTTTAATGTTAATCATATCATTTAATTAGTGATCTATTAACTTTGTTTAAAATCAGAGAAAGAAAGCAGAGTGAAACATTTCTCCAACTATGCTTTATATATGAAAATGTGCTGTTACAAATGCAATTTGTGCTATGAACTTTCCTCTTAGCACTGCTGTACTTGTGTGCTATAAGTTTGGGTATGGTATGTGCTCATTTTCATTGAATTCTAAAAAGTAATTAATTTCCTTATTTCTTCCCTGACTCCGTGGTCATAAGAATAAAGCTGTTCAGTTTCCATAAGTTTGTAGGCATTCTTCTGTTTCTGTTGTTTTTGAAATCCAGCTTAAATCCATAGAGGTTTGATAATATACAATGGGGGGAGTTATTTCAATTTTCTTGTATGTGTTGAGACTTGCTTTGTAACTGAGTATAAGGTCAATTTTGGAGAAGGTTCCATGTAGTACTGGATGTACACTCTTTGGTATTTGAGTGAAATGTTTTATGGATATCTGTTAAGACTGTTTGAGTCATAAAATAACTAGCGCAGTCTCATACAATTGACTTGACAGCACACCTAAAAGCTCTAGAACAAAAATCATCAAACACATCCAAGAGGAGTATGCCAGAATATAATCAAACTCAGGGCTAAAATCAATAAATTAGACACCAAGAGAACATACAAAGAATCAATGAAACAAAGTTGGTACTTTGAGAAAAATCAAGACCAACAAACCCTTTGCCAAACTAACTAAAAGGTAGACAGAGAATATCCAGATTAATGAAATCAGAAATAAAAAGGAAGTCATGACAACAGACATAGTGTAAATCCAAAGATTCATTAGGTCTTACTTCAAAAACCTATACTTCACAAAATTGGAAAATCTAAATGAAATGGATGATTGTCTTGATAGATACCACTTACCTAGACCAGGGAACAATCTAAATAGATCTCTAACCCCTAAGGAAGTACAAATCTCCCAACCAAAAAAACCTGTGGTCAGGTAATTTATTTTGGTTTTTGGTTTTGTTGGTTTTTTTGTTTTGTTTTGTTTTGTTTTGTTTTGTTTTTTTGTTTTTCAAGACAGGGTTTCTCTGTAGCCCTGGCTGGTCTTGAACTCAGAAATCTGCCTGCCTCTGTGGTCAGGTAGTTTTAGTGCAGAATCCTAATAGACTTTCAAGGAAGAGCTATGACTAATACCACTCAAATTATTCCACAAACTAAAAACAGAAAGAACACTGCTACACTCATTTTATAGAGCCACAGTCACCCTGATAGCTAAACCACATGAACAGTCAATGAAGAAAGAGAATTTCAGACCAATCTCCCTTATGGACTTTGATGCAAAAATATTCAATTAAATACTCTCAAACTAAATCCAAGGACACTTGAAAAACATCATCCACCATAATCAAGTAGGCTTCATACCAAAGAGTCAGGGATAGTTCAATATTTAAAAATTCTTCAATGTAATCACCATATTGTAGGGCAATGGTCTCTTCAGGCAACCTAGACCCAGTCAAGTAAGCTCTGAACCCCAGTGACCCAGTTGGCAATATCTTTGCCTGCAAGGGACAGAAGGTGTTTGGGCAGAACTCCTGAGTCTTTGGCCCCTGTTTCAGTAACAACCTCTCACAGCTGCCCTCGCAGGAAATGTGTGCTCTATCAGATACATAATACCCCAAGCTCCCAGCATTCAAGCTGGACCCTACACCCAGTCATCTGACCACAGTCAGGGATGGCCCACCCCACAGATAGCCACACCTCACACAATATAAAGGGTGGTTCGCCCCTTCCCCTCTCTCTTGCTCTTTGTCCCTTCTGTTCTCTTTTCCTTTCTTGCCTTCTTGCCTTCCTCTCTCTCTCTTGCTCTTTGTTCTCTCTTGCCTTTTCTTCTCTCTCTTCCTCATGGTTCTCTCTCTTGCATTCTTGCTCTCTTGCTTCATTTCTTTCCTTTCTCTCTCTCCTTTTCCTCTCCTCTCCTTCCTCTCCTTTCTTTTTCTCTACATAACTGGCTTATTTTCTCTTTCTTATAATAAAATATCTCATTTATGCATTGTCTCCTTTTTAACTAACTAATTCACAGTGCAGCCACAGGCATCAGCAGCAGAGAACCTCAGCCATCAGCAGCAGAGAGAGACACACAGGCCCCACACCATATAAACAAAGTGAAAGAAAAAAATGATCATCTCATTAGATACTGAAAAACACTTTGAGAAAATGTAATACTCCATCTTGATAAAAGTCTTGGAGAGATCAGAGATATATGGAACACACCTAAACACAATAAAGCCAATATGGAGCAAGCCAATAGCCATCATCAAATTAAATGAAGAGAAGCATAAAGCAATTCCACAAAAATCGGGGGCAACACAACAATGAACACTCTCCATATCTATTCAATAAAGTACTTGAAGTTTTAGCTAGAGCAAGAAGGCAGTTATAGGAGATCAACTGGATACAAATTAAGAAGAAGAACTCAAAGTATCTCTCTTTGTAGATGATACAATAGTATACATAAGTGGCCCTAAAACTTCTACTAGGAAACTTCTATAGCTAATAAATATCCTCAACAAAGGGGCTGGAAACAAAATTAACTGAAAAATCAGTATCTCTCCTATATATAAATGATAAACAGGCTGAGAAAAAAATTAGAAAAAAAACACCCTTCACAATAGCCACAAATCATATAAAATATCTTGGTGTAACTCTAACCTAGAAACTAAAATATCTACATGACAAGAACTTCAAATCTTTTGAGAAAGAAATTGAAAAAGATAACAGAATATGAAAAGATCCCCCATGTTGTATTCATGGATCACTATGATTAACATTGTAAAATATGTTCATCCTACAAAAAACAATCTAAATGTTCAATGCAACTCCCATCAAAATTCCAACACAGTTCTTAACAGATATTGAAATAATAATACTCATGTTCACATGGACAAACAAAAAAACCTAGGACAACTAAAACAATCCTGAAAAATTAAAGAACTTCTGGAGGTATCACTAGCTCTTACTTCAAGCAATACAACAATAAAGCAATACCAATGAAAACAGCATGGTACTGGCATTAAAACAGACAGGTGGATCAAAAGAATCAAATCAAAGAACAGGAAGTAAATCTATCCAACTCAAATTTTGACCAAGAAGCCAAAACTATACAATGGAAAAAATATATTTAATAAATGGAGTTGATAGAGACAGGACCCAAGGAGCTGAAGGGCTTTGCAGCCCCATAGGAAGAACAATAATATGAATCAACCAGTACTCCCCAGAGCTCCCAGGGATTAAACCACCAACCAAAGAGTACACATGAAGGGTCCCATGGATCCAGCCACATATATAGCAGAGGATGGCCTTGTTGGACATCAATGGGAAGAGAGGTCTTTGGTCCTGAGAAGGCTCAATGCCCCAGTGTAGGGGAATGCCAGGACCAGGAAGCAGGAGTGGGTAAGTGGGTAAACAGGGGGAGAGGGAAGGAGATAGAGGGTTTTCTGAGAAAAAATGAGGAAAGGGGGTAACATTTGAAATGTAAATAAAGAAAATATCTAATAAAAATAAAAAAAATAAGAAGGAAAAAAATAAGTAAATGGAGTTGATCTAACTGTATGTCGGCATGTAGAAGAATGCAAATAGATCCATATCTACCTCCCTGCACAAAATTGAACCCCAAGTGTGTCAATGACCTCAACATAAATACACTAAATCAGCTACACTAAATCTGATAGATGAGAAAGTAGAGAGTAACCATGAACACATTGGTATAGGAGACAACTTCTGAACAGAACACCAACATTTCAGGCACTAAGATCAACAATTAAAAAATGGGACCTCACAAACCTAAAAAGCTTCTGTAAGGCAAAGGATACCACCAAAGGAAAACAAAACAGTAGCCTGCAGAATGGCAAAAGATGTTCACCCACTCATGACAAAGGACTAATATCCAAAATATATGAAGAATTCAAGACACTAGACATCAACTAATCAAATAACTCAATTTTAAAAATGGGCTATAGACCTATACAGAGAATCCTCAACAGAGGAATCTCTAATGGCCAAGAAGCAATGAAAGAAACATTCAGCATCCTTAGTCATCATGGAAATGCAAATTAAAATGACTCTGAGATACCCATCAAATAGTTAAGATTAAATACACACACACACATATAAAATAAATAAACAAAAGTGAACTTGACCCTGAAACATTCAATACTGTATTTATTTTCTGCTTCATTTTGAATCCCTAATATACCTTATTTACTTGTATTTTATTAAGTATATAATATATATGTCTTTATTGATTATTTTCTGTCACAACACTTGAAAGGAATAGAGCTGTTTTGTCTGGTTATAAGTATTTCTAGTACATACAATTATCTAGCATATGGTAGGACTTTATTAAACATTGGTACAATGAGTAAGAAAATAGTTTTAATTCATTAATAATTTTATTTTTGTATATAAATCTTTAATGTCTTATATTTTAAAAATATTTGTTTTGTTTTGTGTGTGTGTGTGTGTGTGTGTGTGTGTGTGTGTGTGTGTGTG